>JACEFZ010002660.1:242500-279606 GCA_014155875.1 Cepaea nemoralis
ACTAGGTAGAGTATAAAACTCCCCACACCCGGGAAGGTTAACCCGGTCAACAAATGCCCGCAGAAGTCGGATGTGTCGGCCTAATGGCGCAAGAACGCAGCTCTGCTGTAAACAGGCACAACGCAATCATGTCCGAAAAACAACTCCGGATGAACGCAGCAGAAGAAGAAACTCCCCACACAAACTCCACTTTAGTACTGGATAGGGAATAAAACTCCCCACACAAACCTCACTTTGGTACTGGGTAGGGATAAACTCCCTACACAAACTACACTTTAGAACTGGGTAGGGATAAAACTCCATGCACAAACCCCACTTTGGTATTGGGTAGGGATAAAACTCCCTACTCAAATCCCACTTTGGTACTGGGTAGGTATAAAACTTCCTACATAAACCCCACTTTGGTACTGGGTAGGGATAAAACTCCCCACACAAACCCCACTTTGGTACTGGGTAGGGAAAAAACTCCCTGCACAGACCCCACTTTGGTACTGGGAAGGATAAAACTCCCTACACAGGCCCCACTTTAATACTGGGTAGGGATAA
Organism: Cepaea nemoralis; assembly: GCA_014155875.1. Classification (NCBI taxonomy): domain Eukaryota; kingdom Metazoa; phylum Mollusca; class Gastropoda; order Stylommatophora; family Helicidae; genus Cepaea; species Cepaea nemoralis. The sequence goes on from JACEFZ010002660.1 coordinate 243,047, forward strand.
AACTCCCTACACAAACCCCACTTTAATACTGGGCAGGGATAAAACTCCCTACACAAACCCCACTTTGGCACTGGGTAGAAAATAAAACTCCCTACACAAACCCAACTTTGGTACTGTGTAGAGAATAAAACTCCTTACACAAACACCACTTTGGTACTGGGTAGAGAATAAAACTCCCTACACTAACACCACTAGATAGACGCAAAACCTATTCAGGCTTCAGACGACCTAAACGTATTGCTTTGGACCGACTACTACTAATGTTGCATGTTCTTTGCCATCAACCCAATGTTGATTTTCTAGACAATATTCCTTCAGTAGTATGCCAATGGTTTTCTGACATAAAATTGACCAATCGATCAACCAAGCATGCAACTATATAGACTGTAGAACTGGACGTAAGTAGTTACGAGTCTTTCTGGTGGTAGATGAGACCCTTAATAGTCAAATCTGAGTCTTTTTTCTGCTCCACAAGTTTGGAAGGTGCACCGTTTAATTGGTATTTATGATATATTAAGCCACAACGATAGTGTTTTCGAAAGCATTCTTGTCCCCTTCTCCACCTCTGAAATAGAAACATGTGATATATATGACACTCAACTAAAGGCACACTATTTCTACTAATATTTTTATGCACGCACACACAGCACACACACACACACACACACACACAACACAACACAGAGCGAGAGAGAGAGAGAGAGAGAGAGAGAGAGAGAGAGAGAGAGAGAGAGAGAGAGAGAGAGAGAGAGAGAGGACGAACAATGCTGCAACAGGATATGACAATATGTGATGAAAACAGATATGTCTAATTCTTATGGGAAAGAGAAATGTCAGACACAGACATAACAATTATATTTTGCGAGAAAGAGCGACAGGACAGACAGACAGACAGACAGACAGACATACAGACGGACGTACAGGCGGACGGACGCACGGACAGACAGACAGACAGACAGACGCACGGACAGACAGACAGACAGACAGACAGACAGACAGACCGACCGACCGACCGACAGACAGACAGACAGACAGACAGACAGACGGACGGACGGACGGACGGACGGACAGACAGACAGACAGACAGACCGACCGACCGACCGACCGACAGACAGACAGACAGACAGACAGACCGACCGACCGACCGACCGACCGACCGACCGACAGACAGACAGACAGACAGACAGACAGACAGACAGACAGACAGACAGACAGACAGACAGACAGACAGACGCGGGAATTGAGCTTTCGTTATCAGTTAGAAAGATGTATGAATAGTAATACTAGCAATATGGGCTACAGTCTATGAATAAAGCAAATACGAATAAAGCACATATTGACTTATGAAGAATGAATAGACAAATTATGTACACGGCTATAACAAACATACACTTGTTTAAAATTATTTAAACATGCAAGGGCTTTTAAAACATGAATATAATAAAAGGGATTCGTCTAGGGAGTTTCATTTAAAAGTGTACGAAGCATGAATAGACTAACCAAAAAAGAAAAAGGGAACAAAATAGGATTTTATAACCCGAATATGTAATACAGTATCTGAACGGAAAAAATACATTAATTTTGGTAAAAGAAATAGAAAAGATACTATCGATAAGAATTTTTTTTTTAAATCAGACTACAAATTCAATTATTATCAAGAAAGTATATATTCATAACATACTAGACAAGATGATATTGTGTCAAATACAAACTTTCAAATTAACTTTTTATGGGTGTAAATATTTTCCTATGTTGTGTATGATATTTATCAGTGACTTTAGTTGTCACAGACTGTCAGCTGTTATGGATATGTTGTTTTCTTGTATTTAAACCACTATTTGATGTGTGACGGCAAAGGGAGCACAATGGCTAGTTGCCAGGTCAACCCAATCTAAAATAGGAAATGACTTGGGAAGTAAAGGCGCCTCCGTGATACTAACTGCATCAGCCACCCAGTGCCGATTGGTCAATACAAATATGAGTCTAACACCATATGTCCAATCCGCCTTTAGATGTTTACAGTGGTTCTTGACTTTACTGTTTACTGAAACGTGTGAGTGTGGTAAAATGTTTACAAATATATGTGTAACATAATTAAAACAAGTTAGAGAGTGCAAGCGTATGGGCAGTGTGTTCGCAGAGGGTGAAAGACTAGACAGAGACATTGAAACGAGCGTACAGAAAGCAAACAACATCAATTATATATCGAATATCCTAAAACATCAAAATATTAATATGAATAAAAAATGGATGCCTTATTAGTTCAAACGCTGTTGTACCTGTAGCGTGGTCGCAGGCTAATGATAGATTTCTCACTCAAAGGAAAGGACAAGTAGACTTTCAGGAAAATGATAGACTATTCACTACCGAAGAAGAGATCGAAATGGCTCGTAAATCTAGGCTTTATGAAAGTGCAGGCCCCTGAGGTGATTTAGACTTTTAAACAGTGACCAGGGAAAGGAAGGTAAGGAGTACAACCGTACTAAAGTATAGACAGTAGACCTAATTATCCTGCTACACTATGTTTGAGAAATAAAGGATCCCCCAGTCTTACACTATCTCACAACACGGAGATAAGAAGACAATTAATAAAGTTACAAACTGTCTCGTTATCACACAATAACAATGTTATAATCTTATACAATAATGTGACAGAGTCATCTGTTAACAGTTAAGACTACACATAGATTTTATTTATATCACATTAAGTGGTCTCCACAGGAGAAACACCGACATAGTTTAGTGATGTTTTGCATATGTCCCTGAAGATGGTATTACAGGACTATATCAGTTTCTATAGATTTTGGTTGGTATGATTTATGAGCTTGTAAGCTCCACAAAAGTTATCATCATCGACTGGAGAAATTCGGTCCCTGGCCTAACTCTTCTAAATTGGATAGGTGTTTTACAGACTGCTAGTTAGCTTTGTCTACAGGTCCTCGCCGCTGGCTGTCGTGGTTCTCAAAGTCAACTGTCTCCTCCTTCTCTGACGACGAAGATTTTCACGGCTCATCATTGGATACTTGGTTTGCCTTTTTATTAATTTGGTCTATAGTTCACTGTTCGTGACTTCTATTTATCCCCGTTCAGGTTTTATGTAATGTTAACGTTCGGTGCTAGGCATCACTTAATTTCATTTAAAAAGTTTCACAAATAGTAGGTGGCAAGTAAGCCATGATGAAACTTTAAATGGTGCTTAATTTCGTTGTTTGTTGGTATGTGCTTACAGCCAGGTGTAGTTATCTATCAGCATGGGTACACAAATATCTGCAATAAAATACAACAGCAATCTCGTGTGAGTGGTAACACGATGACCTTGTTTTGTCAGATAGCGTCTCTATCTGTCTCATATAATGCAATTCATACATCCAACACTATGTTTTGTCGCTACCGTCGAGTTGCAATGTTATGCTCGTGAAATATTCATTTTAGTCATATTCATCTGATATAAGAATAAAGAACACAGGTAATAATCTGTTCTGCAAACAGCCCTTCATACAGCATCGTGTAATAGCAAAAGTGATTCTATAATAGGCTTATGAATGCCTCCACTCAAGAAAGGAATAGTAAAGTTGAGGTAGCCTTGATAGTCCAAGTGGGATGTGCGTGACCTTTCCCACGCGTAGCATAGAAGTTCGGACAATGTGGACAGTAGGAACCATTTTGAATATCTTAATATGCATTACCTTTAATCACAACTATCTTGTTAAAATATCACTTTAATTTTATATAAATACATTAGTTAAATAACTAACCACTATCTCTAAAAGACTGTCACTCATTCCCTGAGAAATTATAAAACTCGTGGTACGGATTTAGCACCTGTATTTATTTCGTGGTACGCCATGTGGCGTCCCTTGTGCAACATCCGCCTTTCTTCGTACTTTCCATATTTACTGTGCCCATCCACATGCGGCATGTTTATGATCCTTGTTCATTTTTCCTGGTTGTAGCTCTGTACATAATATAATTCTAGGACTTTTTAACCTCTCCACAGGTAGAATTTTACCACACTGAAATATCGGACATGTACACAACAGGAATAATTAATCAATTAATCACCCCAGTCTTTCTTGCGATCATACGCCTCGGCTGCGGAATTTGTTCTTCTAATCTGTATAATTTATTTATATTTCAAATGGTGGCTTAACTGTAACTATGTAACAATTGTCATTAAACTTGAATACAGAGCTAGACCTCACTTATACCTTCGTCCAGCAGCGTTGGATGTAGAATGATCACCTTACAGATCACCTTATCCCTCGTAAGGCCTGGGATAATTTAAGAGCCCATCTGCTTCTATCCAGTCCCATAGCTGCTGCCATTGCCTCAAAGCGATTCGCAAAGTTGTCAAATTTTTCTTTAGACTCATCATAAACAGCTAAGGGAAACTTCATTGCATGGTACCCATGTCCAATCATGTGGGTTGAACCAGGTGAAGAAGAACTTCCTTCTGCTCCATCTATTTCTCCCTTAGTTTGTGTCTTGATTTCTAGCTCTCTCATGCGGTATTCATGTTCTCTGATCTTTGTGGCTTCTTCTGCTTCTAACTGGGCTTTTCGATCTTCTCGTTCTGCTTGACGAATTCTCGCTCCCTTTCCTGTATGTAATCAGTTAAGTCCGAACCAGATAACCCAATTTCTTCTCCGTTTGCCCTCAGTTCGGCGGTAGTTACTTTAGGAGTTGCCATAATTAAGAAGGTAAGTCAGCCGGCTGAGTAAAGACACCTTAAGGCAGTAAGAAGTACTCACTATAAACAGATAATCTACCTAGAACCTATATCATTTATCTATGTCTATCTAATATTATTAATCTACGACACCACACAATACATCACAACCACTCTCTCATCCACAAGAGGAGATATAGGATAAAGACTTATGTAGACGTGTGACAGTGTGACTAGGTATGTAATGTGTCTTACCACCTATCCACATTCACCCTGTCCGAATCTTTCTCACTGTAAGGTCCCCAACATTAATGTAATGTCTCTAACCTAAATGCACTGGCACCATATATCCAATGGACGTCCTTCCATTAAAAGTCATCAATGTAAACTTATATTTATTCCAATCAGTATGTCCCAACATGCAGGTATCCCAGCTATGCCTGTGCCAATATGCAGGTACCCCTCTATGCATACGCCCTGTTATGCCTCCAGTTCATGTGGGTATTATGTATTACACCGCTGCTCCACCATGTAATGTAGCTTGTCGTCCCTGGAGGAAAGTGGACTCGACAAGCACACCTTTAATATCCTTCCTACTATTGGAACTATTGAGTGACTTTTGTCTACACTCCTCCCTTCTGTCTTCCATACACTATATATATATATATATATATATATATATATATTATATATATATATATATATATATATATATATATATATATATATATATATATATATATATATATATATCACAAGCCTTCATAACATACCCTGACAAGAGTTTCCTCCAACAATTAATAACCTGTTTATTGTTGAAAACTATGTCAGTTGTATGTATTGAATGTGTATATGTAGTTGGTAGTGTCTGCTAATGTGAGTGCAAGATAGGACTTTTGAACGTTAGTCTCCGTGTCTCCTCTAGCATAGTCATACGGCCAAAACATAGGACATCACACATAGAATTGGAACGTTCTCACCCTGGATGCTCCTCTTCTGCTTGAGTCTGGACTTAATCCAATTCTTGAACAAACAATTGTCAATGTTTTATCATCAGAAACATAATCCAATAAAGGTAAGTCACTGAAGTTCAGATATGTCCTGTTTTGGAAGGTAGTATAGTCCACCACTGAATACACATCACCACTGTCTATAAATGTCTATTTCTATGGTAAATGTTCTCGTGTTCTTCAATGTTTCTTTTAGGTGATTACCTAATTGCAATAGATTTTTCCCTATTACTCTGCTTTTATAACGTAAAGTTCTTTCACTGGGGTTCACAAAAACCTGTTTCTTGCCATTCGTTATGTCACCCACTCTTATTGACTGTTTAGGTTGAATTTGCTATAGTGACATACTTTCACTGCACCTGTGACTTTAGGATCTTTACTCTTTTCTGAACAGGTCAGGAATATATATGAAACCTGTGGGATAATACAATCAGGTGATATGAGTCTGCTTTAAACTACTTCTTATGTGAGTGTCTTTCTCCGGCCATACTGAGAAGCCTCCGAAGAACACTCAGACATAAGACAGATGAGTGCACTACAGTCTAAACTAATCACTAATAGAAAGCAATAGTAAACCCTAAGCACAAACACATATTTCCCTATGCTAACTATTCCTCTAAGGTTAGTTTTACCTTATATATATAGAATTTATGTAAGTCCCAGAATCGAAATCCATCAGCACATAAGCACTCTATCCCATTGCAAGGGATGATATTTTCTTTTCATTTACAGGACACATAAATCCAGCTTTCCGTCCAGTTTGGTAGCACACTAAATACAAAACCACTTTTCCACCAATTTATACCGAGTGTCCAAGTCTCCCGTTGTTTTTGATCCACAATCAAGTTTAACCGTCCCTCCCCACATCAAACGTCTGTGAAGTCACGTACTACGTCAATTGCTCGCGCTACTCTGTTCCTCCGCTGTTTCCCGTCGTTCATCGCTCGTCGCACTTCAAAGAGATTACACCGTCTTCGTGTTCCCCGTTCCGATGTATTCGTGTCTCCGTCTTGTCGGCCGATAAGATCGGCAGTCACTGACCTCTGCGAACACCTGTCCCTGATATTCGGTCAATAACCTTCCATTTATCCTTCTCTCAGATTGAACGACTCGATTGTTAACCCTTCTCCTATATTGCCATTAATGTTACATTTAACTTTATCTGGGAATCACTAAACTATCATCATTCTGTGACAGTAAGTACTCGTCCCAACTATCTGGCTTCTCCTGTGCTGACTTGTCATTAAATGTTGAACCATTTTCATTGGCAATTAGATTAGAAATCCTATTCTAGTAAACATTACTGTGAGTGCATCAGCTACCCTTGCTGCATCTACGACGGGTAAAAAGGGGGGCTGCGTGGTCTCGAGGTATGGTGTCCGCCTCGAGTGCTGGAGGTCCCGGGTTCAAGCCCTGGTGAGGACCGGGATTTATTTCACGTGGACTTCTAGTAATAGAATTTTCCCTGGTCTCACGTAAAACATCCCTTGGTAGTTGGAAATCGAAAAAGAGTAGCCTAACGGGGCTGCCCGGGCAAAATTTTCTAGTTAAAAATCTACCCAAAGTAATTCAGGATCATTGCTGGTGCTACGGAGTTCGCGCACTGAGCTGATTTTCTCCAGACTCAGGTTGAGTTAGGAGGAGAACGGAGCACTTTTGGGTACACTCGTGTGCCGTGATGTTGTCCATCGACTAAACTATGACGGGTAAAGCAATGGCCTTTGCAGACATGATGTCCAGTGTTTAGGTGTGGCTCGATGGCACTCTGGATCTGAATTTTAGTCGGTGTTTCAGTATCTGAAATATTTTGGATATCTGCTGACATCCCTGGAGAGAAATAGTGGCAAGTAATACCCTGTGTAGTGGCTCCTACACCCATATGTCCACATATCATCCATATTCAAAATTTGATCATGGAAATTTTTGGGCACGACAAGCACAGTGTGTTTTGACTTTCCAGGAAGTGTACTGGTACCTTCGAGAAACGTTCAGAAAGTAATGCATCACATCGTTTTCTCAGGAACTGTTTAGTCAAAAAGCATGAAATATATACACACTATACATGGATATATCATGTAAACATCGATATTATTCAACATAATCTCCCAATAACTTGTACGGCTTTCATCACCATCATCATCATCGTGTCACACGCCGATAAGGGTTAGAGGTCATGTCTCACCAACGCTCTCACATGAATCACCAGAGTCATGAATCAGCTCAGTTTTCTTATCACGACCATGCCACGTGGCCACGCCATTCAGGTATTTACTTCTCTGCTTTCATCTTGTTCTTTCCTCCTCAATCTTGCCAGTTGTCACCAAGTTCTCTAATTTATTTTTTCTCATAACGTGATCAAAAAATGTTGACTATCTACGTCTAATTTCTCTAATCAATTTACGATTTTCATTTGCTTCTTGTAGGTCTAGGTCATTGCTTTTTCTGTCTGTCCATGGTTTTCTTTGCATTTTCTTCAGAAAACACTTTCCATAGCCATCAGATGTTTTTTCAGCCTGTTTGTTCATTGTCAACGCTCACATCCATACAAAAGCACACGTTCTATGTAGCACATCAGCAGTCTTTTTCTAGTTGCAAATGATATCGTTTTATTGAGCACTATGTTTTCCATCTTGCAAAAGGCTACCTTCTCCATGGCGATTCTTGTTCTAATCTCTTCAAGACATTTCCTATAAGATGTTATGACTGTTCCGAGATAATTGTACCGAGTCACTTGCTTTAGAATAGTATCATTTACTTAAATATTCATCATCATCATCATCATCATCATCATCATCATCATCATCATCATCATCATCATCATCATCATCATCATCATCATCATCATCTTCCACTTCTGCCGTCAAAGGTCGTAGGGAGGAATAATTTGTGCTCCAGCGCCCGGTGGGTGGCACTTGATAGTATCATCTGTGTGATTGTACAATGTCTTTAATGTCGTCAATCCATTTTCTTCTTGGACGTCCTATTGGTCTCGTCGCAGATGATCTTTGATGTAAGGCCAGTGATGGTAGTTGCTGGTCTTGCATTCTAACGACATGACAAAACTACTTGAACTTCTTTCTTTCAATAAATGTGGCACAAGGTGTTGATCCCACTGTTTGCCTGATACCAGCATTTCTTACTCGGTCTCGAATTGTTAAGTTGGCAGCTTTCCTCGGGCATCTCATCTCGCAGGTGTTGATTTTACGAGAGTGTGATTTGGATAAAGTCCAAGTTTGAGATTGGTAGCATAGGGTTGGACTTGAATATTACATTTTGATATTTCCTTCTTCCTAGTGACTACTATAATCTGTGTCTTCTCACAATTTTATTATAACCCTACTTGTTCACTGTGTGCAACAAACGCATCTACCAAATGTTACATAACCTGCTCATTTTCTGCAATAAATACTGTATCATCTGCATATCTAATGTTATTGACGTTTCTCCTCCAATGATGATTCCTTTTATATCTTCTACATTTCTGAAAATACTTTCACTGTACAGGGAAAAAGATCTGGAGACATTACACATCCGTGTCTCACACCTCTCTTAATAGGCTGATACTGTCCTACTTCATTATCAATACTCATGGCAGCTTGTTGTTTCCAATATGTAATTTTTATGGGTATGGCCTTTCCCATTAATTTGTAGATCTGCAAGCATCTTCATCATGTTGAATTGACTAGCTTTATCAAAAGCCTTTGTATAGTCAATAAAGCAAAGGTGTTGGTTGTTGTTTACTTCTACAAAGCATTCAATTAATGTTACCAGCATATATACAGCATTCACTGTACCTTTGCCTTCTACAAACCCACATTGCTCTTCTCCTATTTCCGGTTGTATTTTCTTCTTAACTCTGTGCATAATAATTCTTAGCAATATTTTCGCGATGTAGCTCATTATACTAATTGTTTCATGTTGATCACATTCCAATGCTCCTGATTTCTTCGGGATTGCAATAAGTATAGAAGTACATATCTCCAGTATAATATATTGCGTTCAACAGTCTGGTGACCTGGTATATTCCATATTACTTCTAAGACATTTATCATTTCTGTTGTTATGTTATCTGGACCCGGGGTCTTGCCAGTTTCATATTGTTAAGAACATTCTGAACTTCCAACTTCAAAATTGATGGTCCTTCATTATTATTCCGAAGACTATACTGTTCTTCTCTTGTATCATCATAAAGGTCTTTCACATAATCTGACCACGTATGTAAAATCTTATCTTTTTCTATTTTGCCATCTTTGGTTTTTAGGCAACTCGTTAATGTGTGTGTTCTTTTGTGCATTAATATGGTCTTCCGGGTGTTGTGTTGGTTTTCAATTTTCCTACAATTTTTCTTAAGCCATGTTTCGTTTGCCTCTATGTAAAGTTTCCTAATTATCCTGTAAATCTCTTAATAACTTTTTATGGTAATTTTTTGTTTTTTGGTTTGTTATTTCTTCTTATTACCTTGAGTTTTAAGATGTCTTCCGTCATCCATTTCGTGCGTCCCATTATCTTTATTTTTTGGGATGGTTGTTTCTGCAGCTCGATTGACTGATTTCTTAATATTTGCCATTGGTCGCCTGACATCTTGAAAAAAATATTCCATATCAGACAATGCATCAAATATGTTCTTGACCTCTACATTGAATTTATCTGTTATCTCTCACTCTTCAGTGCCCGTATTTATTGGTGTATATTTGACTTTGTACACCTTTATGCCCGCGTGAAACAAGCGCATATTTTCCTTGCCTGTACCAGATTTTGTCTTGATCATGTACCCATTTATTCGCAGCATGAATTACTACTGCATTATCTTCAAACCTTGTACAACAGAGTGCATCTTTAAGTGGCCCAGATAGGTGATAATCAGAACGTTGTGTTGCAATTTGGTGCACACAATTTGCACTTTTAATATTTAATGTGTGTCATTATTAGCTGAGAAAAACCATGTGGTGCATTACTTTCTGAACGACCCTCGTATTTTAGGCTGAGTTGTCCTAAGAATTCAGGTGGATCCCAAACATCCATATCTCGAAGTGGATTCGACACATGACTGTAGGCAAGCAATCCACTCAATGCACTTTCGCGGCTCCCTTGATTATATGAGGTGAACATTAAAATGTCTCTTGATAGAAAGAATAGGCTTACTAATAGGAGATTTACCGTACAGCTGACTATTTATTTATAAGCAGGCCTAGTACCAAAGTCTACTTTTTTTTAAAAATCTTACTGCTGATTTTGCATAAATTTGTAGACGTGTCTTGAGTTGCCCTTTAATAAATATATAGCCGTCGGTAAAGTCCAAGTAAGGAGAACATAGATACAGAATTACAGGTAAGTCCTGCGTAAACTACAATGCCCTGGCTGTCTTATTTCCTTCCACTGAACTTTTTCAGCAATATCTTTAAACACCTGCAGGTAGGTCAGGATGGTCGAATAGATAGATAAGAATGCGTGATTTCAAACATTCGGTGTGCTGATGTCGAGGCAATGGGTTCAGCCCTGACGCCGGACAGTTGGATGAAAATGTTGACCTATCGTCCTTGACTTGAGGACGGAAATTCAAGTATCTCTGAAGTCGGAATGGGTTCGCCTGATGGCGAGGGACATTGGTAATAGGTAAAGCTAATCCACACGCTAAACTCAGTCCAGCACTACTAGAATTTGTGTTATGGACTACGCTTGAGTTCAAAGCGAGTGAGGGCAAAAAACAAATAAACAAACAAACAAACACCTGCAGCATGTATTAGAAACCAGAACATTAGCAGACACAAAGCATTATCGTTTAGTTAGTCCTTTGCAGAATGTTGCATTTATCAGGGCCCGCGAATAGATTCTTCACCTTATGATATGTTTTGGAAATCGACAAAACGGATGGGTATTAGGCACATTTCGACTAGTGGAACAGATGAAAGAGATTGCAGACGTGTACTGCGGGCATAAGAGCATGATACGATTATTGAAAACATCCGGTATCAACAACAGCCAAGGAGATTATGGACACAGAGTTGTCCTGACTATAAGATCATTGATTACATTGAGCAGACAAGCTGAAAAACATCTAATGGCAGGGGAGATAACGTTTCTGAGGAAAATGCATGAAATACCATGGCCTGACCAGTGAGCAAGTCCTACACAAAGCAAATGAGAATCGTAAACTAATTAGAGAAATTAGACGTTGACAGACAAAATATGTTGGCCACATTATAAGAAGAAACAAACTAGAGAACCTGGCGACAACTGACAAGATTGTCAGGAAAAAAAACAAGGGGAAGGCAGAGAAGTAAATGTCTTGATGGCTTGGTACATATGTCAAGATCGAGACAAGAATACGGGGCTGATCCATGACACAGGTGATTGTGTGAGATGGCGAAGCATTATCGCCACCGGTTGAGAACCACTGCCCAAGGCATGCATGTCCAAAGTATGTTCAGTGTCCTCTGTCCATCTTCAAGCAGGTCGACCCCTGCCTTTTTCTAGGGAGCATGCCTTCGGTTACTGGTCTTCTAATAGTAACAAGCATGGTTAAATCGGACAGGAGGGATAAGCCACATGTACAAATTATATATATATATATATATATATATATATATATATATATATATATATATATATATATATATATATATATATATATATATATATATATTGTGGATACATCCACAGATCGACACGAATACACTCACCATATCCACACGCATATTTGTTTATCCTACGTTTAGTTAGTTATAGGACTACTTACTCAAACCCAGCATTTACTGGATATCTGTTTTACAGTCAGTATTAGCCATTGCGTTATGAACGCCCGACGCCACATGCCATCGAAATATACTCAAAGCGTTCTGCTTTCAAATCGATCGCTCATGCATGATGATATGAGAATGATAATGTAAGACTACGAAGAACTGAGCAATCCCCTCACCGCGGTGTGTCAAGGATTAGATTAAGTGAAGGTCTGACTATTCACATCCAACGCCAGCATCTGCCTTAGACCAGCTTATACCTTTTCCTTTCGCTCCAAGAGCTGATAGAGCAAAGATTGCATATATAAATAAAATCTGGCCCATACAGTCACGTTCGTCGTTGGTCCTTTCGCACTGCGAGCGCTAACAAGTCAAGTCGCATTATTCTGTCAAGAAGCCTGATCAGCGGGAAAATGTCACGTGGATAAGTCCAACAACAAGAAACACGCTGTTGCCAAGATGTGCAGCGTGGGAGCCAACAACAAGAAGAAGAACGTCGAGAGCCCACCTGCTAGCTGCATCAAAGAGCCTGATACTACAGCCATCACTGAAGCTACTACGAGGGAGAAGATTGACAGCCCAACACAGTCAAGAACCAAGACAGCAGAGAAGGAGGAGAAAGACACCAGAGTCGGAAACACCGACTCGAAAACAGTCCGATGGGTTGTCAAGCGGATTCCTGTGGAGCTGACAGATGAAGAAATCCTGAAGCAGCTACGTGAAGAGAATCTTCACATCCGATTCTTGAAGGCGGAGCGGCTTCTCACCTACTCCAAGATACCTACAACCTTGGCAGTAGTGACGTCGGAGGGCAGCGAAATGCCGATCGCAGTATCATTCAGCAAGAAAACTCAACAGCCAGAGAGATTCATACCAAGAATCACTCAATGTTCCAGATGTCAGAAGGCCAGCCACAGCAGAGCAACGTGTCGCAGTAAGACGGAAATCTGCCGATACTGCGCCGCTCACCACGCCTTCAAGGAGTGTCCGCTGGCCAAGATGGACACGGACTTCCGAGCACCCAACAACAAAAGAAAGTGCGCCAACTGCCTGGGCAAACATGGAGCAAGATACCTGGGCTGTCCGTACCTAGCAGAGACATAGAGACGTCTTAAAAATCGCCATCATCACAAAGACACCATTCAAGGAAGCAATGCAGAGGGGCGAGACAGCCACGGGTATAGCACAAGCTGAAAGAGATCAACTTCAAAAGCAGATAGACGAGTTGAAGAAACAAGTCAAGGCACTGCTGACGACGACTCCGACCAGCGATAATGAGAAGCTGCTGGCCGACATGAAAGAAATCCAGCTCAACATCAAACAAGAGATTCCAGCGCATGGCTGAGATGAAGAAGGAGAACGAAGAAATCCTACAAATGATCAAGACCGAAAGAGAACTGCATAGAGCTGAAATGGAACTCTTTCAAAACAAACTAACAGAAGCCACACAAGAACTCAGAGAGAAACCGCAAGAAGAAAACCAAGAGTCCGAGCCTGAACCGCAAACTAAAGCCAGCAGCCCAACAGCAACGCCCAAGAGGGAACTTCTATACCGTCGGATCTCTGAAGGAGGCACAGAATACCCAGTCGACAAGGAGGAACTCAAGCGAGAGGAATTCAGAAGCCGCTGGGAAGAAAAAGAAAAGAAGAAGCCTAAGAAACTCCGGGGGAAACCGATGGTATACCCAGTCTTACACTACGACTGTGAGAACGACTTCGAGTACTATATAGATGACGGTAAAATCGTCCCATGGCTGACCACGGAGGAAGAAAACTTTAGGCAGCAGCTTCACAAACGCGACAGTGAAAACAGGCACAAGGAGGAAAATGAAAACGTCGAAAAGCTCCTACAGAAAATGCACAAAAAGGAGACAAAAATACCAAATATAAAAAGTCCTTTTAAGGACTGCAACCAGTCAAACCAGGAGCCTGCACAAACAAAGAAAACAAGAGGAAACATGTACAAAGGACAGCCACTGACCGATCCCCCAGCTGGAGTGGGATTACGAAAAGTCCTTATAAGGACTGCAGCCAGACGAGCCAGGAGCCTACACAAACAAAGAAAACCACAACAACAGAAGAGCACAAAGGATAGCCGCCGACCACTGCTGACGTCACAGACACAAACGCTACATAACCAGTCCGAGATAGGACTCACAAGACAAGAATTAGGGTAAATAAACCCACAAAAACCACGATCCTCAACAATAACCACAGCTGATGAAGCAGGTTAGACGAGGTCGAATTTGGAATTTTTGTTTTTGAATTGGAATCGGAATCGGAATAGTCACAGCCAACAATTCATCTACGCGTGACGTATCGGGTGGGGTGGGGGATTAATGTCGTGTTCAGGTTTTAAGAATCCGACATGAAAAGTTTAAAAGTGTGAATACTATAGAACAAATCAACTAAACGACTTTTTGGGCTCTGTGGCAAAGTGGTTACGAAAGCAATTCGTAATCCTGCATACCGCGTTCCAAACACCGCTGCGGGCTATTTGTAAGCAGAATGTTTTACGTTGGTTCCCATACAGTGCCGTCCGTTCACACAGACCATTGGTAAACTGCTGAACGTAAATACCATACAGTGCCGTCCGTTCACACAGACCATTGGTAAACTGCTGAACGTAAATACACCCCACCCCACCATACAGTGCCGTACGTTCACACAGCATTGGTAAACTACTGAAACGTAATAACACCCCACCCACCATACAGTGCCGTCCGTTCACACAGACCATTGGAAACTGATGAACGTAAATACACCCCACCCACCATACAGTGCCGTCCGTTCACACAGACCATTGGTAAACTGCTGAACGTAAATACACCCACCCACCACCCATGAATCACAACAGCATTGGTAACTGCTGAACGTAAATACACACCCACCTACCACCCATGAATCACACAGCATTGGTAAACTGCTGAACGTAAATACACCCCACCCACCACCCATGAATCACACAGCATTGGTAAACTACTGAACGTAAATACACCCCACCCACCACCCATGAATCACACAGCATTGGTAAACTGCTGAACGTAAATACACCCCACCCACCACCCATGAATCACACAGCATTGGTAAACTACTGAACGTAAATACACCCCACCCACCGTGAATCACACAGCATTGGTAAACTACTGAACGTAAATACACCCCACCCACCCATGAATCACACAGCATTGGTAACTACTGAACGGAAATACACCCCACCCACCCATGAATCACCAGCATTGGTAAACTACTGAACGGAAATACACCCCACCACCCATGAATCACACAGCATTGTAAACTACTGAACGTAAATACACCCCACCCACCCATGAATCACACAGCATTGGTAAACTACTGAACGTAAATACACCCCACCCACCCATGAATCACACAGCATTGGTAAACTACTGAACGGAAATACACCCCACCCACCCATGAATCACACAGCATTGGTAAACTACTGAACGGAAATACACCCCACCCACCATGAATCACACAGCATTGGTAAACTACTGAACGTAAATACACCCACCCACCATGAATCACACAGCATTGTAAACTACTGAACGGAAATACACCCCAACCCACCCCCCATGAATCACAAACAGCCACAAAATGCTAGAGTTGACTGCTGCGTCCACTAAATTATATGTAACATTAACTAGTTAGTTAGTTAGTTAGTTAGTTAGTTAGTTAGTTTAGTTAGTTAGTTAGTTAGTTAGTTAGTTAGTTTAGTTAGTTTAGTTAGTTAGTTAGTCAGTTAGTTAGTTAGTTAGTTAGTTAGCTAGTTAGTTAGTTAGTTAGTTAGTTAGTTTAGTTAGTTTAGTTAGTTAGTTAGTTAGTCAGTTAGTTAGTTAGTTACTTAGTTAGTTAGTTAGTTAGTTAGTTTAGTTAATTTAGTTAGTTAGTTAGTTAGTTAGTTAATTAGTTAGTTTAGTTAGTTAATAGTCAGTTAGTTAGTTACTTAGTTAGTTAGTTAGTTAGTTAGTTAAGTTAGTTTAGTTAGTTAGTTAGTTTAGTTAGTTTAGTTAGTTAGTTAGTCAGTTAGTTAGTTAGTTACTTAGTTAGTTAGTTAGTTAGTTAGTTAGTTAGTCAGTTAGTTAGTTAGTTAGTTAGTTAGTTAGTTAGTTAGTTAGTTAGTTAGTTAGTTAGTTAGTTAGTTAGTTAGTTTAGTTAGTTTAGTTAGTTAGTTAGTTAGTTAGGTAGTTAGTTAGTTAGTCAGTTAGTTAGTTAGTTAGTTAGTTTAGTTAGTTAGTTAGTTAATTAGTTAGTTAGTTAGTTAGTTAGTTAGTTAGTTAGTCAGTTAGTTAGTTAGTTACTTAGTTAGTTAGTTAGTTTAGTTAGTTAGTTAGTTAATTAGTTAGTTAGTTAGTTAGTTAGTTAGTTAGTTTAGTTAGTTAGTCAGTCAGTTAGTTAGTTAGTTAGTTAGTTAGTTAGTTGGTTGGTTGGTTGGTTGGTTTGTTTGTTGGTTGGCTGGTTGGCTGGCTGGCTGGTTGGTTGGTTGGTTAATTAAGTTAGTTAGTTAGTTAGTTAGTAAGGTAGTTAGTTAGTTAGTTAGTTAGTTAGTTAGTTAGTTAGTCGACAGATCATCCTCATTGCACATCTAACCATTCAGTCCATAGGTGTTCGGATCCCCTCCTGATTAAATCCCGCAGCGTGTAGCGGCTCACGACACAAGTTATGTGTTGGTTTATTAATCTTTTTTGGCTTCCTGCGTAGTGTTCTTGTTTGGCCACGACTCTTTTAACTTGCTGTTCTCACAGCCTGACGATGGTTGTAGATTCCCAGTCATCGCTTGGTTCTCGTAAACGACTTACTTCTCGTAGAGCATGCAGAATGTCTGCCTGGTCCATGGCTCGTCCGTCTTCAACAGTAGCCCTACCTGCAAGCCTGTCAGCCTGCTCATTCCCTTGTACACCTGCATGCCCTGGCACGAAGATAGAACTATCCTTTGCCAGCTGAGACCGCTCCAGAGACAGCAGCCACTCTCTTCGGACCCACCCGATCTGTATCCTCCTGAGCATACTCATTGAGTCACTAATGACATATGCCCGATTGAATGTATGTGTCTCGAGCCATGTTATTGCTTTACCTACTGCCATGACTTCCATAGTCAGGCTGCGTGTAGTCAGAGCAAAAGCGCCAGACTCCTCCTTCACAATTTTCCCTCCGGTCTGAGCCGTAAAGACCCATGAACTTCTCATTCCTCGGACGACTGATCCATCCTTTTAAATGACAGCATCATCCTCTAAAGAATTCTCGAAGATCAAAGCCTGTACTTCCACCTCCACAGCAGCTGGATTTTCTTGTCTGCACTTCCTATAGAACAGATAAACTAAGCGACGTTTCGGGAAGATTTCTACTGTCGTTTTCAGGCTCTAAGAATCCGACATAAAAAGTGATACAGTTTTAGTACTATAGAACAATTTAACACGCTTCGGGAGCTTTCAGCTGTCGTCTTCAGCCTGTTTGAATCATACATAAAAGTCTTCACACATGGAATGTTCGGGGAGTTTTCATTAACTATCATAACACAATTGTACCTACGTAATAGAAATACAAACGTGCGCTACGTGATTTCATTCATAAATGTGCTTGCAACATTTGCTTCAGTATGACGTTCTTCTGGCCTCTTCTTCTTTCGTATTTTATCCCCCACTGGGGCACATACTCTCAACTCACTCACATCAAGCCATCCTATCCTTAACTACCACATGCAGCTTCCTCTATGTCCCCTCCTTATCGTTCATTTCTGTCTTTACTTCTCTTCTTCGTGTGTGTGTGTGTGTTGTTGTTGTTGTTGTTGTTGTTGTTGTTGTTGTTGTTGTTGTTTGGGTCTTCTTCTGTTTCTTTTGCCTTCTGGATTCCAGACAAAGACTTTTCTAGTTATATTATTCTACGTTTTTCTCAATGTTCCACTTGTCTTGTATACTCCTTGAATGCTAATCTCATATTATTTCATCACTACCACCTGTGTTATCTTTCCCAAGTAAGTTAATAAGTAAGTCACAAATGGCTGTAGAAACATAACTAAATATGATAACTTGAAACCAGTTTATTTTTATACATACATTGTCCTTTTATTTCTAAACTTAATTTCCACCAACATTAATACACTTATCCCATCGTTTTATCAGTCCTCCCAAACCGGCTGCGTTAGAACTGCGTGATCTGTTTTCTAAACCACGTTTTCACTTCACATTCAACTTCGGCGTCATTAGCGAAATATCTCCCGCCATGGTGGGTTGTCAGTGTTTATGCTGACAAATGTTTGTGGGATGGCCGTAAATGAAAACAAAGCACGCAGTTTTTTGCAGCCGGTTCAGGAAGACTGATAAAACGATGGGATAAGTGTATCAATGTTGGAGGAACGTATGTTGAGAAATAAATGGTCAGTATAAGAATAAACTGGTTTCAGGTTGTTATCATATGCAGTTCTATTTCTACAACCATTTGTGACTTACTTATTAACTTACCCTCGTAGTTCTTGCATTCCAGGCGGCAATTCTTAAAATGTCCCTAGGTGAAAGAAAGAACATTCGCGATTTGGACTCCTTGCAGCTTATCCCGTAACCATACATCGCTATAGAAAGCTCCCTTTCTTCTTGGTTGGCTTGTTTATTTCTCGTTCATTATTTTGGATTTTGCAGCTAAAGTTTCGCTACGGAGTGGAGAATCCAGTCCAAAGCCCAGCTCTCTTTCGTCGCGTCTCTCTTAAGGATCTCGGTGACAGTGTTACTATTCTTTGCGCTCCCTTCATCATCATCAGGTGCCATGCCGGTAAGCGTAAGCGGTCATGTTTTGCAATCTCAGTCGATCACAAGAATCGTAGATGAACTCAATGTTCTTGTCTCGAAAATACAACTTGGCCAAGCCATCCAGGTATTTACTTCTCCCATAAGGCCCAGCATGCACTCGAGCCTCTATGTCAACACACTTGAAATGGGTTACAGCTGCTGTAAATTATAGAGGGTATTAAGTTTAGGCAGCTTGACAAAATACAGTTATAGAAAACAGAGGACGTTCAGGTGAGAAATCTTCAACGGCAAACACAATAAGAGAACGTAGCAAATGACATTACACAAGGAGACGATACTTTGTGAATATATTAAGGCATAATAAATGGAATTATATTACATAAAAACAGACAGAATAAAATAAATTATGAGGTATTTATTTCATACACTCAAAATATAAAATAATTACCATTTATTGCATTTATATTCACTCTTTTTCATATTTGGAGCCTCTGTGATAAGTACTACCTATTTCATTTTGTTTAGATAGTTCTAATTTAATGTGATATCTGAGTTTGCGTTAAGAGTGATCCTTTACTTTGCTTGTTAATACAGGGTATATTTTTAATGACTGTGTTTTTTTTAAAAATATTACCGTCATCTTTTTGTATTTACCTTTTATGTTGCATGAACTCCACAGAATACACAGTCGTTAAAAATACACCCTATATCTAGTCACTCCAATATAGTTACTTATATAGTTATATAACAGTAGAAATAAGAATACTGACACACAATGGTTTTGATTGACATAGAGAAGTGCTATAGTTGTCTAGGGATGTCTGTGTGAATGTGATGTTGGACGACTGATCAACACGGATAAATCAACATCGACGACCAGGCTGCACACATAATACTTTAATTGTAACATGGCATGATGATTATAAGATCTTTTCCAGGAACAGTCAATAGCGAAATATATATATATATCGATTATGATTTCCCCAGGTCCAGCACACTCAAATTATAAGATAACACAGTAACTCCAGCAACCACGCTATTGCCGTCTCTCGGCCTAACGTACTACACTAGTACGGACTCTTCTCCGCCCGTAGATCTCATAATCTCCTCAGTCCCAACACAGACTACTTGGCCAGTATCCTCAACGTACCCCAAACCTGGCGGAACAGACCCAGACCTCCACTGTCTGCCCAAACCTGGCGGCCCAGACCCAGACCTCCACTGTCTGTCCAAACCTCGCGGCCCAGACCCAGACCTCCACTGTCTGCCCAAACCTGGCGGCCCAGACCCAGACCTCCACTGTCTGCCCAAACCTGGCGGCCCAGACCCAGACCTCCACTGTCTGCCCAAACCTGGCGGCCCAGACCCAGACCTCCACTGTCTGCCCAAACCTGGCGGCCCAGACCCAGACCTCCACTGTCTGCCCAAACCTGGCGGCCCAGACCCAGACCTCCACTGTCTGCCCAAACCTGGCGGCCCAGACCTAGACCTCCACTGTCTGCCCAAACCTGGCGGCCCAGACCCAGACCTCCACTGTCTGCCCAAACCTCAACTCAAAGCCCGTCCTCTGCCCAGCATTCTGCTTTTATTCATTATTCCTGGACCTCCCAATAAGCATCATTAACCCCCCCCCCCCCCCTTGATCCCACTTATCAGTCTCCATGAACACTACCTTAAAATTCTTCTTTTATTTCTGGGTTTCCTGTCACGTATTCGCATCTCATTATTGATTCCCTCTTAACCCTCTACGTGTTCTAACAGTCTCACATTACTGAGCTATCACGTTTATTCTCTGCATACGTGCCTTCGCTTGACATCTATGTGATATATTCTAATCATCTGTTTAGGGACTTCTGCCATTCGTGGACAATTTATATGATGCGTACGTGCCTAACCAACACTTAGTCTGGGATTACCCCAGTTTGTTGCAAATTGTGATTACACTGTTGGCCTCACATTTGCATATTGCGTTGTTACTTTTCACCTTCTTAGCTCGTATATCAGCCCTAACTTGGCATATCTACCTCAATTTTTCTGACCTACAATCCGCCTGTTATTTCTCTGACCCAGTTAACTTGCTTATGTTGTAACATTCCTACCCAGGGCAATCACCTTCGATTAAGTCCGCCCATGCACGTTACAAATACAAACTTAAGATTACAAGCCCTACACACACACACAAATTATTGGAGTGCCAAACATTTTACACCTGTTTTGCATAAATGGGGCCTGCTAAACATCACATTTATTTGTCTCTAGCAGTTCTAGTTTTTTTTTTTTTTTTTGCTAGATACAGGCGTTTGTGCTATTTAATTAATATTATTACAGCAGTTTTTATGAGGTCTGGACAATTCATCTTCAAGAAGAGCATGTTATCTTTCACCGAATTTATTTAGTTATATGTGTGGAGAGTACACGTTGAAAGAAGACCATAGGAAGCACATTACTGTTTCTGTGAAAAAGGCATAATTTGCTTCCTTTAAAGTTAAACTAGGTGACCAGGACAAGACTTGGGTCCTTCATATTTTTTTGCAAATCATGTGTTGAACACTTGCGACAGAGGATGTGTGGGAAAAGAACATGTTTAAAATTTTGAATTCCAATTGTTTGGATTGATTGATTGATTGATTGATTTAGGAACCAACATCACAGCATTCGGGGCATTCCCATAAGCGCTCCGTCCCCATCCTCAGCAGCCAGCGAAGAGTTCCAACACTAATAGTACCAGTAGCAATCTGATTATATGTCCGTCTCGCCTTTCCTCTGAGCGTTGATCGTCGGCCAGATCCCCTCGTCACCCCTCGCTGTCGCATTCTTGCCAGACCATGGTGATCCATTTGCTCCTCCGAGGTGTACACATGCTCCCACAAGGCCGCAACCACATCTGCTTTGTCATGCATCAATACTCCACCAAGTTTTGCCGAGCCAGCCAATCTGTCCGCCTGTTCATTCCCCAGCACACCAGCATGCCCCGGAGAAAAGATCCAGACGATGCTTGTCACCCGTGACTTCCGAAGCGAAGCAAGCCACTCTGCACGAAGCTTGCCTGTCCTTCACCCTACTCAGCATGCTTTCTGAGTCAGTTACAATCACGATGTGTGTGTGTATCGTATTCTCCATCCAGCGGAAAGCTGCACTGACCTGCCTCCACCTCCATTCTTAAGCTAGATGTTGTGGTATCATATGCCAGGCTCTCCTGCACCAAACGTCGACCATTAGCTTTTGCTAAGAACCCCCAGGCACTTCTCCTACCTCTCAACACCGACCCATCTGTGTAGATAATCACATCACCTGAGCGAGCATTATCCTGAATTAGTTGCTGGATTTCCACTTCCGTGGCCCCTGCTGGCCACTCCCTGCACTCCCGGCTCAATGTGATTATAACTCTGCACAAGTCTGACTGCTCCGCTGGCACTCTGACCCACTCTCTCCTCTCCTAATGTTCTCCAAGGGGCACACCTGTCTGATCGTATCCTCCGCCTGAGCCATCCATGATTTCCCTCTTATCAGTCGCTGACCCTTAACGGCGTCCAGCGCCTCATGCAACGGGTGATCTGTGTCTGCAGCTACTCTGAGGTATGCCTTCGCCTGCATCACCTTGAGCCTACCTGCAACAGACGGCAAACCAAGGATGTAACGCATACACACAACTGGGGTGTCTCTGGTGCATCCCAGAATGACTCGCATCGCTTCGTTCTGTATGCGCTCTAATTTCACCAGCTGACTCTTTGAGACAGTGAGCAGTCCTAGTCCATAATCAATCACTGAGAGGATCAAGTGCTGGTATAGTGTGAAAAGCATTCTCTGCTCTGTGTCCATTGCAGCCATAGTTTTAAGTGCATTGAGTCCCTTTTGAGACCTTGTCACAACCGTCTCCACATGGTCCTTGAAGGACAGGCTCCTGTCAAATGTGATTCCCAGATACTTCAGTTTGTTCTCTCTGTTGACGCTTCTACCATCTATCGTGAGGCTTGGGACATCAGCTCTCACAATCCTGTTGTCCAGAGAGCACCACAAAACAGCTGCCTTTTCTGGGTGGATGACAGCACTCATTTCAGTGCACCAGTCAATCACTTGTCTACTGTGCCTGTAGCTCCTGGGCTGTTTGCTCCCTATCTCTCCCCTGCCTATCATCTGCAAATGTTAGTATCCTTCCAACCCCTGGTGCTTCTAGGTTTGCAATCTTGCTCGTATATACATTAAAGAGCGCCGGTGAGATTGCTGATCCCTGTGGCAGTCCCGGGGTTAAAATCGTTAAAAATTGTTTGGAGGGCATAAGAACTACTATGAAAACTGTTATTTCTGTGTTGTCAATATTAAAGGAATTAATGAGGGAAAAATACACACACAAAAATGGAAATATGCAGACTTAGATTCTGCTCGACCACCTCATCCTTACGGAGATGACATATCAATTCCAAATTTCAGTCAAATTTCGGATTCCCTGCTAGAAGATGAGACAGCAGTAGCATGTTGAACGACAAGTGACAGTGATCGTGATTTAGAAGATTATTCTCCAGCTGCTCAACGCTTCGGCCAGTGTGACCTGAATGATCTAATCTCTCCAAAGAATCTTCAGAACTTTTGGCATCAAAATTGAAAGGAAAGAAAATTACTGACTGTGAACAAAAGTTACATTATATCGCAGCAGAGAGCAAGGTGTTCTTCCATTCTTTTGTGAAAAAAATAATAGTCTTCTGTCTTACTAATGTAGGAGGTCTTGTAAACAAAATGGTTGCAAGTTATACACCTGATAAGTGGCGACTTTTCATTGACAGTTCTAAAAGAAGGTTGAAAGGTGTTTTCTTACACATTGGTAACAAATATGGCTCAATTTCAATTGCCAATTCTACTACAATATTGGGGGTGCATACTACAATATGCACAGTTCTGGAAACATTGAAGTATTTATAATATAACTGGAAGGTTTGTGTAGATCTTAATATGATGAACTTCTTGCTTGGCCAGCAAAGGAAATTCACCAAATGTCCATGCTTTATATGTATGTGGCATAGCAGGGTGACAGATATTCACTGGGCAAAGAAACAGTGGCCGTTGAGGGATGAATTTAAAGTTGGAGAAACAAATATTGCCAACAAGCCTCTTATTGATAAAAAAAAAATCCAATGAGTTCTACTGCCACCATTACATATAAGGCTTGGCGTGATGAACCAATTTGTTTAGGCACTGAACAAAGATGGTACTTGTTTTAATTACTTATGCAGGAAGTTTCCAGAATTGAGCATAGACAAACTAAAAGGTGGATTTTTTTATGGACCTTATATTAGAAATAAATAATCGATCCACATTTTATAGATTCGTATAGTAGTATGTCATAGTACACAGCCTGGCTATAATTTGTTTCATTTGTGCAGAAATTTGTTTGTAACTTTAAAGTAGACAATTATTCTGAATTAGTTGAAAACATGCTGCCGAGTTTTTTGTATGCTAGGATTCAATATGAGCATAAAATTGCACTACCTCAAAACCAGTTTACATTTCTTTCCCGAGAATTTTGGCGACTTTAGTGAGGAGCAATGTGAAAGATTTCACCAAGATATAAAAACAGATACAATCCGAGAGACGAATGGAGACGGATTGTATCTGCAGCAAAGAACCTCAATGACTCGGAATGCTGAAGAAGAAGAAGAAGATAAAAACAATGGAAGAGAGACACCAAGGACTTTGGGATGCCCACATGATGGCAGATTACTGTTGGAAACTTAAGCATGACTGTCCGGGCATATCACATTCCAGGAAGTCCTCGAAAAGAAGCGTTTTGTGTTGACCATAGATAAACAAATGCTAGTGATAAAGATTTACACATGTTTGGTGTTTTATATGAAGGTAATAAATAAATGCACAGTAATTACAAATAATATGAATGCAGATTACAGTCAAAATTTCACTGATGGCACCTAACTCTTGGCTTGTGCATACACATTTCCCTACTAAGAAGCTTGTGTATCTCTAATACTAAAGTTGATAGAAAACATCAGATTAAATTTTTGGAATCAGTACACAAAATTACCCCAACACAGATAAAAAAAATGTAAGACACCAAACTGTGTGTAAATCAGTGTTATTTACGCACGATGACACTGATGTTTGGGTGCAGTTTCAGAATGGAGGTCACGTTGCTGATTGCTGGGATAATCTGTCTGCTGGCATATCTCGTGTTCAACACCAGACGTCGCAACCATCCACCTTATCCCAGGATGCCTCTCCCTATCGTGGGCCATCTACTTTACTTGGAACAAGACACCAGGTCTCTGTTCAAGAAATGGCGCAAACAGTGCGGGGACATCTTTAGGTATGTCCGTTGTTACATCAGAAGTACCAGATGTTGTTACGACGCCATCTATGTAAACAGACAGAAAAACATCCAATTTCAGAGAGAGAGAGAGAGAGAGAGAGAGAGAGAGAGAGAGAGAGAGAGAGAGAGAGAGAGAGAGAGAGAGAGAGAGAGAGAGAAGATTTGAGTTTGGGCGGACAGTCAAACAGGCAGACAGGTGTGTAGTCAGACAGGCAGACACACAATACACTGACCTATCGACCGATCGACCGACCGACTCACTGAAGAACAGACGAGATCAGGACAGTGAGATCCACGGACGGACGGACAGACACACATTCAGACAGACAGAGGGACAGACAGTTAGACTAACGGGCCGACGGTTGAATAGACGGGCGGATAGAACGTAAGACAGACAGATAGGCAAGCAGGCAATCAGGTAGGCAGACAGACAGATGGACGGACTGACGGAAGGATAGATGAAGGGAGGGAGAGTGAAAGGTAAGGCGGGATGGATACGCAAACGGACGGATCAATAAACGGACAGACGCAGGAACCGAAATACAGACACACTGACTGACCGACTAATAAATCGATCGATCGATCGATCGATCGATAGACAGACAGATTCTGATTGGTAACCCTAGAACTAAAATGGAAAGAAATATAGATTATTTATTAAAATGGCCTTAGTACTAAGTGAACTAGAGATAGTAAAAACCAGCCAATAGAAGCTAAGTTTATGTCCTATATTCTGTTTAACAGTGTCAACATATGTGGCTCCCTGGTGGTGATACTCAACGGCTATGATGTCATCAAGGAGACCCTGGTCAAGAAAGCTGACCTCTTTTCTGACAGACCGCCGGTCTTCTTAGATGCGGTATGTTGCACATTGACCTCTTCTTCACATCACATGCAGCATGTCTGCACTTAGTTTGCCCCTTTGGTTACTTTTGTTGGCAATGAACTACCACAACCCTGTGTAGGAAACATGGCCTAACCAGGTCTAATCCAAGCCAGTTCATGTGTGATGTGCTATTTCACGACCTGGTTAATGCTAATATACGTCTCAATAAGGCGTGAAGTTGCAGTACCAGTCTTGCACACCCCGCTCGCTTCTTAGCTTGGGGAGCTTACATTAAGCAGTGAAAAACCCCTTTTCCATACCATGTGTCATATTGGGAATATAGTAAATACAGTCTCATCTCATCTCATCTCATCATGTTCCTCTTGTACATTGCGGATTCAAGGTGAAGTATAAACAGATGGAGAGTGCCCGCTTATGGGCGTCATGTATCGATATTCCCATGGACTCTGTTATTCCCTGCGTCCATCGCTTACGTGGTGGTCCTCTTCCTCTGCTTTCATCTAGTCTATACATCATTGCTTGTTGTGGTATACTGTTAGCTGGTAACCTACTTGCATGGCCAAACCATTTGACTTGCTGCCTTCTAATAAAGTCTAGCGCAGCTACAACCCCCACTTTAGTCCTGATTTCTTCATTTCTGATCTTATCTCTTCTTGATACATTGAGTATTCTTCTCAGGAATCTCATTTCTGTTGTTGTGATTTTTCTTTTCTCTTTTTCTGTCATTGTCCAGGTTTGGCATTGGTAACATAGAGTTGGTAGGAAGATTGTGTTGTAAAGTGCTTTCTTAGTAGTTATTGATACATGTTTGTTCTTTAGTATTGGTGCCATTTGTCCAATGAGTTGGTTTGCCTTATTGCATCTATTTTCGATCTCGTCTTCTGATTTGCCATTTGATGATATTATACTTTCCTAGGTACTTGAAACTCTTTACTTGTTTCAAGGGATGTTCGTTTAGGTGAATTGTTGTTGTTTTTTCTTCTTTAGTTATAGTCATTACCTCTGTTTTACTTGTGCTAATTTTCATGTTATGTTCTCAACACATTTCGTTTAAACTATTCACGTGGTCTTGTAATTCAGCTTCTGATTTTGCTATTAGTGCTTGGTCGTTCGCAAACATGAGTTCTCTAATGGTTTAATTTGCAGATGGTTCTTATTCTGTGTGCTCGTTATGCGGTGTTCTTGCGGTCTCTGTTTGGCTGGTTTCTTTACATATGTTGTCTATATATGTTATGAACAAGAGAGGGGACAGGAACACAACCTTGCCGTACTCCGTATCTTATCGTTAAGGGTTCTCAGTGTCCTCGGGTTGCTCTCACTATGCATTCACTATTGTTGCATTAGCTTCTACATAGGTCTGTTAGATGTGTACTCACTCCATATTGTTTAAGGCTTTCCCACAGCTTGTTTCTATCTACTCTATCAAATGCCTTTTCTTGATCGACAAAGGCTAAGTAGAGAGTTTCATTGAACTCGATTTATTTTTCTATAAGTTGTCTAAGAGCAAAAATGACATCTGTGTATCCTTTGTTTTTTCCTAAATCCAATAGTGTTTCGCTTAGCTGGGTTCTATAGTAGTCCGTAATCTTTTCTCCAGAATTTTGCAAAATATGTTCCCAGTATAGCTAAAAAGGGAAATGCCTCTGTATTGTATGCAGTCTCTTTTGCTGCCTTTGTTTTTCAAATTTGGATAATTATGGCGTTTCTCCAGTCTCGTGGTGTCTGTTGTTCTAACCAAACATGGTTGAATAGTCTATGTAGCAATGCTGTTTCTACTTCTCTTGCTCCTTTAATTAGTTCATTTGTTATTTCATCTTGTCCCGGTGATTTGTTCAATGGGGTTAATCTGACAGCTTCTATAATTTCTTCTTTCAGCATGTCTGGTTTTAGTTCTTCGGTGGCATCTGTGTCGGTTTCTTGAATTCCTGTGACATCTACTGGGATGTTGAGAAGTTGTTCGAAGTACTGTTTCCATCTTGTTAGGGTGTGTGTTTGTTCACTTATTGGTTCTCCATTTTCGCTGTTAATTATTTCAGTTGGGTCAAAGGGTTCTCCTCTGGTTCGCATTGCACTTATCTGTTTGTAGAAGATTCTGGGAGCCTCCTTGTAGTTTTTATTTAGGGTTTCTCCATATTCCTCCCAGTCTTTTCGTTTTTCTCTCTTTACTATTCTATCCACATGTCTTCTCGCTATTCTATATTCTATGTAATCACATTCCTGTTTGTTTTTCAACCACTTTTTATATTTTTTATATTTTGTCTTTTACCGCTTTCTTTACCTCAGCGTTCCACCAACTTGTTATTTTCTTTATCCGTGTGTTGCTTTTTGTGGTGGTTCCACATGTTGTTTTTGCAGTATTTAAAATGCTTGATTTGAACATCTCCCATTCTTCTTCCACTGTTTTCTTTCTATAGGTAATTTTACAAAGATTTCAGCTAGTTCTTTTTTTATAATTTTCCCTCACTGCCTTCGTCTTTGAGGTTTTTTAAGTTTACTGATTCGCATGGCATGATTTTTCCTGGTCTTTGCTTTCTTCTACTGATGGTTCTTATTGCGGCAACGACTGCTTTGTGGTCTGTGTTTATACTTAAGATGGGCACTGCCCTTGCATATAATACATGCATCTTTCTAGTTATTTCTTGTTAATATAAAATCAATGTGGCTTTTAGTATCTAGATCAGTGTTTCCCAACGTGGGGCCCACGCCCCACAGGGGGGCTATTCGATTGTTAAGGGGGGCAATTCGAAAATGGAAGAAATCGGCTGGATATAACAAAACGGGGAGACTTGAGACTGAAGTTAACTAAATTGGAACTTGACATAAAATCTCTTTGCAGCAAGCATCAAGCGCAAGGATCTCACTAAATTTAAATAATTACTAATAATTAAAATAATATAGAAAAATCTTTCATTAAAATTATTTTGTACTTGAATTTCAGTTCTCCATTATATGTTTTGAAAATTTACTTACTGTGTTTGCTCAATAATTTCCTAGTGATTTCTTCCTAAAACCTATCGGTCCTTTGGCTAGGATCGGGTGCATTTGCTGCTCTCCCCCCAGTAGTGCGCCTGGTCTGGTCGGGGGCCGGGATGATCAAATAAAAACCCATCAAATATCTTCACCTTAGATGTGGGCCTGGTGGACCACTGTGGGCAATAGCTCACAGTGAGACTAAGGGTCCACACAAAAAAGGGGGAGGCGGAGGAAACCAGCTTGTCTGGGGTAACCGACAAACCAAAAAAAAAAAAAATTCACCCAACACAACCGACACACATGGACGCGGGGCCTGGGGCGTGGTGGGGGGGGGGAGGCGGGGGGCGGCTCTGGCCCCTCTGGGAACCATGAGCCCTTCTAAATCAAAATTCAAGTTTCTTTAGTGAACATTTCAATTTTTTAATATTAAAAATGATGCATGTGTTTGGGTGAAAAAGGGGGGGGGGGGCATAAGAAGTTTAGAAAAACTTAGGTGGGGCGTTGCACAAAAAAGGTTTGGAAACACTGATCTAGATCGTTCCGTTTATAACAGGTGTATATTTGTGAGTCTTTGTGTTTATAGAATGTGTTTGTTATATAGAGGTCGTGTTGGCTGCATAGCTCTATCAGTCTACTTCCGTTATCTTTTCTTTCATTATGTTGTTCTCCAAATGCTCCAAGATGTGTTTTGTATGCTTGCTCTGTTATGTCCTAGTCTTGCATTGAAGTCTCCCATAACAATGATGTTGTCCTGCTTATCTATTTTATAAATCACGTCTGGATGTATTCGTAGAATTCCTCGCATTTTTGCTCATTTTTGTTTGTATTACATGGTGCGTATATTTGCACATATGTTGTAATATTTGTTCTTTTATTCTCACTGTTATTATTCTTTCAGATATATATTTTATTTCTAGTATTCCTCTTGCTAGCCGTGGTTCAATGACTATTCCCGCACCGTGTCTTGCCCTTTCTTGCTGTTCCACTCCAGAGTAAACAAACGTGTAACTGTGGTGGATCTCCTTGCATCCTTCCCCCTTTATTCTTGTGCCCGTTATTCCCATCAGTGCAATTTCCCCCTTTTCCATTGTTTTTATAAGTTCTTCTTCTTTACTATTAAAACCGCAGACGTTCATTGTGCCTATTTTTAGAATCGCTGATCTATCTCGTAATCCATTAAAATTGCTGGGTCTATATCTATTTACAGGCGCATTGAGGGTAAAGTTAAAGAAAGTCAAGTATACAACCGGCAACACTAAATATGATTTGTGCAAATTGAAAAGTAACAAAGAAATACAAGATAATTTTAACATATCAATAAAGAACAAATTTAATATATTGTCTGATCTAGAGATCATATTTCAAGATGTGGATGATCAATGGGAAATGCTGAAGAATTCAGTCAGTTTTAGCTGCAGAAAAAACTATTTCAAAATTAAAGAAAGTGGGTCGTCAGCCATGGATGACTGAAAATTTTACAGCTAATGGAAACAAGAAGACAGAACAAAAATAATCCTGCCAAATATAAAGAAACTTCACAGAAAAGTCAGAACATTATGTAAGGAGGCAAAAGAAGCATGGCTCGAGAAAAATTGCATAGAAATTGAAAAACAACACAACAGTAAAAATACCAAACTAATGCACAAAAGAATTCAGGAGCTTACTAATCAAAGAACACATACATCAGCAGGCTGCCTAAAGACAAAAGATGGAAAATCATAATAGAAAAAGATCAGATTTTACATGTATGGTCAGATTGTGTGAAATACCTTTATGATGATAACAGAGAAGAACAGTATGATATTCAAAAAAATAATGAAGGACCATCAATTTTGAAGATAGAGGTTCGGAATGCTCTTAACCATATGAAATCAGACAAGACCCCGGTTCAGACAGCATCACAACAGAAATGATTAATGCTTTAGAAGAATACGGAATAGATAAAGTTACCAGACTCCTGAATACCATATATGATACTGGAGATATACCTCATGAATTATGTAATTCTGTATTTATTGCAATCCCAAAGAAATCAGGAGCCTTGGAATGTGATCAACATCGAACAATTAGTATAATGAGTCACATCACGAAGATTTTGCTAAGAATTATCATGCAAAGAGTTAGGAAGAAAATACAACCTGAAATAGGAGAGGAACAATGTGGGTTTGTAGAAGGCAAGGGTACAGTAAATGCTGTGTACTATACTGAGAACAGTAATTGAACGTTCTATAGAAATAAACAAAGATCTACACTTCTGCTTTATTGACTACACAAAGGCTTTCGATAAAGTGAGACATGTCGACATGATAAGGATGCTTGAAGATCTACAAATTGATGGAAAAGACCTTAGACTTGTAAAAACATATATTGGAAACAACAAGCTGCCATAAGAATTGATAATGAAGTAGGTCAATATCAGCCTATTAAGAGAGGTTTGAGACAGGGATATGTAATGTCTCCAGATCTGTTTTCCCTGTACAGTGAAAATATTTTCAGAAATATAGAAGATATGGAAGGAATCAACATTGGGGGACGATACATCAATAACATTAGATATGCAGATGATACAGTCTTGATTGCAGACAATGAACAGGACCTGCAAAATTTAGTAGATGCGGTTGTTGCACACAGTGAACAACTAGGGTTAGAATTGAATTGTAAGAAGACACAGATTATGGTCGTCACTAGGAAGGAAGAAATACCACAATGTAATATACAAGTAAATGGGCATATTCTTAAACAAGTGAATCGGTACAGCTATCTCGGAACAGTCATAACATCTGATGGGAGATGCCTTGAAGAGATTAGAACAAGAATTGCCATGGCGAAGGTAGCCTTTTGCAAGATGAAAAACATACTGACCAATAAAAAGATATCAATTGAAACGAGAAAAAGAGTGTTGAAGTGCTACATAGAACCTATACTTTTATATGGATGTGAAGCGTGGACAATGAGCAGACAAGCTGAAAAATATCTGATGGCTGTGGAAATATGGTTTCTGAGGAAAATGCAAAGAATACCATGGACAGACAGAAAAACCAATGAACAAGTCCTACAAGAAACAAATGAAGATCGTAAACTGATTAGAGACATTAGACGTAGACAGTCAAAATTTTTTGGGCATGTTATGAGAAGAAATGAATTGGAGAACTTGGTGACAACTGGCAAGATCGAAGGGAGGAGACCAAAGGGAAGACCAAGAATTAAATACCTGGATGGCTTGGCCACGTGGCATGGTCGAGACAGAAACACGGAGCTGATCCACGACACTGGTGATCGAGTGAGATGGCAAAACATGACCGTCCACGCTTATAGGCATGGCACATGGATATCTATTTGGGTCAATCCGTTTATACTTCTTAGTTTTTCTACCAGCTGTCATGAAGATCCACTGCCGGCTTGCTAGGCCGCATGTTTAGGACAAAGATCTGACCACCCTCGCTAAGGCGCATTCGGGCATTTAGTGCTGGGCCTATATTTTACAGAAATATCGGCACTGTGAGGATGATGTGGTGAACATAACGCCGGTCATCGTTACTTTCAACGAGACTTCCTGCTACACACTTGGGCTTGGTCAGCTTGTGAGCCCAGGTCAGTTTAAAACATTCGAATCCGTGCCTGACGGGGTTTAAACATATGACCACCGGCAGGCAGGCCAGCCTGTAGCTACTACGCTACCACAGCTCCCATAGATAGACAGGCTGGGTGCGAAATGTGCCTATATTCCATAGTTGTGTATCGATCAGCATGTTGCAATAGACATCATGTCTTATTTCTGGGATGCCGTTTCTCCGAAATCGTGTCCACAAAATACACACATGCGCGCGCACAAAATACTCTCTGGATATATGAATCATCATCGTCAAGTGCCATGCCGGTAAACGTAGACGGTCATGTTATGAATAGATCTTATTTTAATGGGGCCACGTCATTCGTTTATATTTATAAAATGTGCTCGAATTAGAAATGGGCCCGTAATGTGCACATAACAGTTGTCCTTTCTGTATGAACATATAGAACATTTCTTTACCCTGTGATTTGCATTTCAAGAATGCTGCAAATTGGAAACTGAATTCTTGCAAACAACGGAATTTTAACTTTATGAATTGCAATTAACATTCTTATGTCAGTTCTCCCAAAGGTCATGAAATGGAGTCTGCTTACAAAGAAATAACCTGAAACATACGGAAGAAACACTACGAGCCTAGGTTTATTTTCAGACAGTCCAGACATGCTGTGTTTAATCCTGACCTGTTATTTTCCAGTATGCATGTCCGTAGATGTGAAATACCAACACCAGTATTGCGTACCCTGTTGTTTTTAAGTTTGAAGATTGTAGGAGATCTCTGCCAAACAGTCCCAATGACGATGGTAGGCTGGTACTGGACCGAGAGATAAATCTCTCCACCAACCTGATTCCGACAGGTGCGGATCAATTTAATTGATCTGAGGACCTTAACGCCGAAACATGTTAATTGATCAGAGGACCTGAACGCCAAATCATGTTAATTTATCAGAGGACCTGAACGCCAAATCATTGTAATTGAATAGAGGACCTGAACGCTAAATAATTTTAATTGATCAAAGGGCCTGAACGCAAAATAATTTTAATTAATTAGAGGACCTGAATAGTGGACCTGAACGCCAAATCATTTTAATTTATCAGAGGAACTGAACGCCAAATCATTGAATTCAAGGCGATATTCACTACCGGCAAATCATTCAACCAAGAACCCAGCCAAGTAAATCATCAAACCAACGATGTCTTCCTTGCAAATTTCATATTCATACATGTTTGTTTATATAATACATGAATGTTTATACTTTTCTGTGTGTCTTGTAGGCTACACGTCTTCCTGGAAAAGGAGTGATGTTTTCATCTGGCGCTAACTGGAAGGAGCAGAGATCTATGGCCTTGAATATACTCAGGAAGTTTGGGATGGGCAAGAATATCCTGGCGGACAAAATCCAGGAGGAAGTCTCTTGTTTCACTGATTACCTGGCAAGTCTGAAAGGAAAAGCAACAAATGTTATGCTAATGATCAACGTCAGCACATCTAATATTATTTGCTCTATTATAATTGGTCATAGATTTGAATACGATGACAAGGATTTCATGTATTTAATGACTCGTTTAAATTCCACGGCCTCAGATCAGAACATCGTAAATGTAGTGAATTTCCTACCTTGGCTAAAACACCTGCCGGGAGATTTCTTCCAAGCTAAAAAAATTATCGGAAACGTTGATGTGGTTTTCGGCATGTTGAATAAATTTATCGACTTGAAAAAACGTGACGATGTCAGTTTCATGGATGCTGATAATCTTATCGATGCTTACATTGCTGAAAAGAAAAAGAAGGTCAATAATGGACTGTTCACATACATGGATGATGACAACTTGAGGAAAATCATTATAGATTTATTTAATGCTGGATCGGAGACCACGAGCACCACTATTGCCTGGTTTATCGTCTACATGCTTAACTTCCCGGATGTACAGGATAAAATATATCAAGAAATTATAAATATTGTTGGCAAAGACAGAATCCCAAACATGCAGGACAGGTCAAAGCTTCCTTATCTCAATGCTGCTATCCTGGAGACACAGCGTTTGGGTAGCATTGTTCCACTGTCTCTGCTTCATACAACCTCAGAGGATGTGACCCTCAGGGGCTACGAGATTCCAAAAGGAACATGCATAGTTCCTAACCTGGACTCAGTCTTACATGACAAAACCATCTGGGGAGAAGATGTCATGAAATTCAAACCAGAGCGATTTCTCGATGCCTCGGGCAAACTCCAGGACCGAGAAGAAATGGTAGCTTTCAGCATCGGACGCCGAGTTTGTCTTGGTGAGGCTATGGCTCAAATGGAACTGTTCTTGTTTATCTCCAACATGATTCAGCGTTTTCAGTTCTTACCGAAAGACAATGTACCGCCATCATGTAAAGATTACACGTTTGGAATCACAAGTGGCCCTAAACAATATGAAGTACGGTGTGTTGAGAGAAAATAGTCTTCAGGTAAATATTAAAAGATGGCATATTTCCCGCTTCACTCACCTTTAGTGTAGAAGCTGGATTATGTCATCATCATGTAGAAAGTCCTTTGTAGAAAGTGGCTCTCATCACAACACGACAGGAAATATTCTGTTCATTGTCACTTCTTTTCTTACGACAAATAGCCGAGAAAAATTGGGAATATAAAAGAGATCTCCATACCATTTTTGTGGATTTTAAAAAGGCTTATGATAGTGTCCATATGAATAGTCTATGGAATGCTATGCGGGAACTTGGAATACCAAGGAAGTTTATCAACATGACCAGACTATACATGGAAGATACTTATAATATAGTAACATATAAAGGCAGGAAATCAGACCCTTTCCAAATAACATCTGGCTTGAAACAAGGTGATGCACTATCGCCGCTACTCTTCAATCTGGCTCTAGAGAAAGTTGTAAGGAAGGTAAAGGAGGAATGTGATATTGGAGAAACATCCAAGCTGCTTGGTTATGCAGATGATATAGATATTATAGGGCAAAGTGAACAAAAGACATTTGAAATATTGACTCACTTAAAGGAAAAAGCCCAACAGATGGGGCTGGTTATCAACCAAGATAAGTCAGAATATATGGTAATTTCAAGAGACGGAATGGCTAAAAACTCTGGCCACATACAAATAGATAATATGACCATTAAAAGAACGGAATCATACAAATACCTGGGTACAATCTTCAACTGCTCCAACCTCATAAGGGAAGAAATACAAACTAGAATCAACTCTGGAAATAAGATATACTATGCACTATAACATCTACTAAAATCAAATGCGCTATCTCGTAAAACCAAAATCACAATATACAAAACACTGATCAGACCAGTTGTGCTGTATGACTCTGAAACCTGGAGTACAACGAAAGGAGAAGAAGCCTTGTTACAAACCTTTGAGAACAAAATTTTAAGACGCATCTTTGGACCCATTAGGGATACACAAAGTGGAGAGTGGAAAAGAAGAAGTAACAAAGACATTTATGATCAGTTTACGTCTCCGCTAATCACTGGTATCATGAAGGCTAATAGACTACAATGGCTGGGGCATATAGAAAGAATGGAAGATAATAGGGAAACAATACTCGCTTACACTCAGGAAATAAATGACCGTAGACCCCGAGGTAGACCAAGAAGACGGTGGGTTAGAAAAATAATACATAAAAACCACAGAGACGAATGGAGACGGATTGTATCTGC
>JACEFZ010002661.1:0-28153 GCA_014155875.1 Cepaea nemoralis
CTACCCAACGTTGCTACTAAATAACATACGTCACACATAACTAGAAGACACACTATCGTTTGCTCCAATCATAACTAGA
This sequence comes from Cepaea nemoralis, assembly GCA_014155875.1. Lineage (NCBI taxonomy): Eukaryota > Metazoa > Mollusca > Gastropoda > Stylommatophora > Helicidae > Cepaea > Cepaea nemoralis. The sequence continues at coordinate 80 of JACEFZ010002661.1, forward strand.
AGCCACACTATCGTTTGCTCCAATCATAATCAGAAGCCACATTATCGTTTGCTCCAATCATAACTAGAAGCCACACTATCGTTTTCTCAAAAATAACTAGAAGCCACACTATGGTTGCTCCAATCATAACCAGAAACCACACTATAGTTTGCTCCAATCATAACTAGAAGACACACTATCGTTTGCTCCAATAATAACCAGACGACACACTATCGTTTGCTCCAATCATAACCAGAAGCCACACTATCGCAGCATGTGTTCGATCCGCCGCCAGTCCTGGCCCAGTCTGTTTCCTGCCCGAGGCTGTTCCCATTACCAGGCTGTTCCCTGTCCTAGGCTGTTCCGTCCCAGGCTGTTTCCTGTTCCACGTCCGTTGGCTGACTGTTACTGTGTCTTCTGGAAACTGACCTAGTTGTGGACATGCCATGACGTAATCTAAGGCACACAAACACACCGTGTACTAGTGACTCCCCCATGCCCGACACATGGATTCCTACACACAACACATGACATCCGACCTAAGGCAGAGAGGGGGGGGGGCACCGCCAGGTGAAGCAAGGTTGACACAATCACAGAACGGCTTCATCTGGTCTTCAGTCATAGTGAGTGATGATGTGAACCACTAGTTTGATCAGTCTAACTAACAGAAACCATTTCTGTTGCCAGAACAAAGTTGCCGGGCAGCAAGGCTCCCCGACTCTGTCACCCTCAACTAGATGTTTGATGATGCTGACGATGATGGCGGTGCTGGTGCTGATGATGTTAATGATGATGATGAGGTGATAGTGATGTTGATGATAATTGTATTGATGATGATGGTGATGATGTTGATGATGATTCTGATGATGTTGTTGAGACTGGTTGACATGTGGTTGATGGATGTGATGACGAGTAGATGATGATGATGATGAAGGTGATGAGTTAAGGTGATGATGATGATGATGATGATGATGATGATGATGATGATGATGATGATGATGATGATGATGCAGGTGATAGATGAGGTGATGATGATGATGATGATGATGATGATGATGATGATGATGATGATGATGATGATGATGATGGATATGATGATGATGATGATGATGATGATGATGTATGATGATGATGATGATGATGCATGATGATGATGATGATTGTGATGATGATATTGATGATGATGATGTAATGATGATGATGATGATGATGATGATGATGATGATGCTGATGATGATGATGAAGGTGATGATGATGATGATGATGGGCTGGTGATGATGATGATGATGATGATGATGGGGATGAGGATGATAATGACGTTTATGATGATGGTTATAATGGTAATGGTGATGATGATGAATATAATGATAATGATAAAAGTGATGATAATGATGATGGTTATAATCATAGTGATGATAATGATGATGATAGTTATGATGATGATGATTATGTAAAAAGCGGCATAAAACTGGATAATATTACAAAACGAAACATGTAAAACCCGCCACACAAATATTCACCTCTTATCTTCACGACCAGCCTGAGACGTCATGTTATGAAAGCGTATAAGACACAGTGACAAATGATGACAGAGGTCAGGCCTGGCAGTTGCCATGTTGAGGACACGTTATGAGAGGCGAAATACTGGAAGGTCTCAGGAACTGGAACGAGAGTAAGACAATCTTGTTGGCAGTCTTGTGTCATGGCGTGGACGGCAGCCAACACACGAAATGATCCGTGCGCATGGACATTGCTAGATGTGAAGAAGTATACTCGCCAACGCCAGTCGGCAAGGTACTCCGTGGTAATTGTGATAATAAACTTTGATGGTACGAAAAATTAGCATATCCACACAAGTAATTCGCATGTTTTAATGTCTTGAATACTCAAGTAATATGAGCTTCTGTTTAAGTCTGAAAGACCAGTCTAAAACAGTACGTGCAGCTGTCACTGGGATAGCATTGGAATTTGGTGATAAACAAGGTGTTGGCTGCGGAGGAACGCAAAACATTACGTGCAGCTGTCACTGGGACAGCATTCATCCGTGAAATGTTGAACGGACGAACGGAATTTGTATTAAAATGGGCAAAAATTTGGGCAGCAGCCCCGTATTACTTTTGGGCTCTTCAAACCATGTTTTTTGTACAAAATTATCCGGGTGATGTTACAAAAAATGAAATAAAAACCAAATGAAAAATTTAATACGTGAACATAAAAAATGTATTTTCCCAAAGTGTCAACAACTTAACTGACAGGCATCATCGGGTACTTCAACACTCGTACAAGACAATTTGCAAGTCGTGTGGGAGGCAAAATGCATGGTCCATTTTATTGCCGTTGGCTCGCTTACAAGCGGTAAAAGTCGCTAATGCAATACACAATATATAGCCACAGAATTATCTAACACAAACGCTAACCCTATGCAACTCTATCTACTAGTGAACACACAACTCTAACGTTATCAAAACGATGTGAACGCCCCAAGTCCAGTTCCCGTCTGCCGGACATCTCCCCCCTGGTTACACACCCCGGGGGGGTGCCCTTTCTCCTTCGTGCGTGTTACCTCACATCGACGCTGCGGGCAAAACGTGGTGTTGGTGTCTATCAACTTGTCTGGCTTCTGGGGTGGGGTGGATCGTGATTAGAGTGCTAACTCTTGAACCGCCTGCTGTATTCTGAGGAGTGGCTAACCTTCCACGTTTCCCTCATCTCCCCTGCTCTTGCCCGGGCCCGTTCCCCTCCTGGTCCCTCCAGGATTGACCGCTCTCCCGGGCGGAGGGGATGCGGTTGAGTTTTTGACACACACCCCCCCCCCTTGTGTTGCTCATCAATTTTCACTTATTGGTTGTGACGCAAGGGGGTTTTACAAAAAAAATTTAGTGTCTCTTTTTTTTGTAAAAGACTCTAGATAACCGGGCTCTGGGCTTTCAATAGACTATTTAACAACTTTTGTCAAAATGTAGTAAAGCCTCACTTGGCTACGGGCAATCCCCACAAACTTCCCGGGTTTGGCGTGACCCCCTTCTCACATGCTATATTATATTTATCAGAGGTATGTCTGAACCGGACCGTTGTTTATAAGCCTCCCCTACATAGTAAATTAACTTACTACCCATAAAAATTTGACTTTATTAGGGTCAACACATAAATTTGTTTTCATGTCCCCCATAAAATATTTAAAACCCAAATCTACAAGAGTGTGTGCGACAGGCTTTCCCTTTCTTCGCTTCCGCGCGTAAGACTTCTTTTCACTGTTAATTTAGTTCTTCTTGTCTATTATGTCCCGGGCCCCAAAGTTATCTGCCTTTGACCCAAAATAGTGTATGAAATTTATATGTTTGTTTTTCTGGTTGTTTGCGTTTTTGGATGTAATAAATTCCCTTCTAACTTCTACCCTTATTTTAATTTATCGTTATGTATGTTAGTTTTTTGTGCCATAATTTTGTTCAATGGGGCCACAAACAGGTGTATAACAAAATCGTGACTACATTCCTTTGTTAGGGAAACCCAAAATAGTATTCAAGTTCTAAACTATATCACAGACAAACATTCACACCAACGTAATTTCCCTAGCGAAAACCAACATTAGCAACCCAATTTTAAAAAGTCGTTGCAGGCAGCAAAAGAATTTGCTGACTGCTTGCATTCTCCCCCGCTATCTTTCATTCATTCTCACTTTCACACTTCTGTCATACTCCTTTCACCCTTACCCGTAACATCTATTATCCTCCACACAAATTCTTCGATCATTTAAAACCTTTAGTGACACTGTACAGATTTGGCTCATTTTGAGAAATTTGAGTCATGACTGTGCGAAAATCGCTGCACGAGTCATGTATTTACAATATATTTACACGGGCGAGACGGGGTTTGATGGTTGTCCCTTTGATCTCATCATCTAATATGTTAACTAACCTAAAGTATCATATTTTATTTTATAAAGACTATTCTCCTTTTATAATAAGTATTTAATGTGTTAACAAAGTTCTTTTATGTTAATTATATTATCTTTTACCTATCTTTTGTTATCAAATCTAGGGATGTAATGTAATTTTTAAATGTAATTGTGTGAATGAGTTATGTACCTTAATTACCGGATGATGTGCACATAAATTATGTATTTTTCTAATACTTATATCTATTGTTGTTAGATTGAAAATGAATCATATGTTTAATGTTCTTAATCAAAATTTATGTAGATGATGTATGTAAATGATAATATTAATTTTGGTAATTTTTGATCGATGGTAGGGTTTTTCCTTAAATGGAATAAACAAACCTAAACTAAAGCTAAATGAAATGTAACACTCTAAATGGTACTATTTCTATTAAAATTTTACTTTAGCTTGTAATTACCTTTTTTTTTACGTCTAACCCAAATTTTTTTTAACTTAATTCTTAAGCTAAGTAAATGGTTTAATTAATGTACTAAAATCCTATTAAAATAAATGAGAATATTATATTCCCTAATTTACCTTAATTTAAACTTTTTTTTTTTTTTTTAAATTATTATTTTACATATCACTTTAAAGTTTATATACACAGTATTCAGTTCTCTCAGGTTAGTAGTTGCCTTCCTGTTTGAATTTTGGGTTTTAGGCACAATAAAACTACATAATTTGCCGGGGTATCGAAATACTTTTTACGGTCATAATAATGTTCTGGGTAGTGCACGTGTAGAGATTCGCTGGGTCGTAGTTTTGGTCTTTATGTGTCTGAAATTAAGCACTGTTCTGACACTTTTTTCTACATTTCACACAAATGATACACGGCCTGGAGCTTATTTGAAATGAGCTGTCCTGATTCACACGGTAGTATCTAAGTTCTTAGACATTTCTTAATTTAATGTCTACGGACACATGATAGTTCGTTGTACTGGTACACTTAAGAACCCCATGGGGTATAGTAACCTTTTTTACATATTGTACTGTATCATGTACTAATATCATCTACATTATTATGTGGGATTTCAGGTATTATTCCCTCAGATGGTCTACTGAGGGTATCAGCCAGAATGTTGTCCTTCCCCTTTGATATGTTCTATACAAACGTATAGTTCTGAAGTATCAGAGACCACCTGTATATCCGGTCGTTTCTGTGCACCCCAGTTTGGATGACCGTAATGGGAGAATTATCTGTCTGGACAATGAAGTGTACACCCGCCAGAAATCGATGGAGTTTCCTCACTGAATAGATGACGCTGAGGGCTTCCAGTTCTGCTATCGAATATCTGGACTCGGCAGGTGTGATTTAGGGCTCACATAACAAATCGGATGGAAGATCCCCTCATAAAATTGGCCTAGGACTGCAGCGATGGAGATCCTGCTGGCATCTGTCCTAAGATAATAAACGAGCCCAGGTTTAGGCAAGCGGAGGATGGGAACATTACTAAAAGAATTTTAAATTTTTGACAATGCAGAAATTAATAATGCATCTTTCACACCCAAATTTTACTGATGCTTTTAATACATTAGAAAACACATAGTTATTTCAGCTGGGTTTTGGAAAAAATTTACTATAGAATTAACTAATCCCAAAAGACTTCTAACCTGCTTTTTCGTAGTGGGCATGGTTAGATTTAATTTTTGTAATAATCCTATTGTCAGTCTTCAGCTGACCTTGAGAGATGACATGCCCCAAAAAATTAAATTTCTTTTAGGCCTAATTCAACTTTACTCGGTTTGACAGGAGACCAAAGAGTCGCAACCTATCAAAGACATGTCTCATTTTCAGTAAGTGTGTCGTCCAGTCTTCAGTATGGACACATATATCATCTATATAGGTCACTGTATTCGTCACTCCATGTAATAGATCTCTAGTTAAGCGCACGAAAGTGGCAGGAGCATTTCGAAGTCCAAAAGGGAAGAAATCGCCACTCGTATAGCCTAAAGGTGTTGAAAACGCAGTAAGATGATAGTTTGAGCCTGCATTGGAACCTGCCAGTATCCTTTAGTAAGATCTAGTTTTGAAAAGATTTTAGAAGTAGACATGTCCAAGATAAGATCTTCGCAGGAAGGAATCGGTTCTGCGTCGATCTTAGTGATGTTTTTAAAGTTTTCGATAGTCCACACAGAGTCGAATTGTGGAATCCTTCTTTTTACTAGGACGATTGGAAACGATACTCAGATGTAGACTTTGGATAACCCCGCTAGCCTCAAAATTTAAGAATTTCTTTATTTAGATTTTCCCTATAGCTAAGTGGGATAGAGTACGGCCTGCTTTTAATAGGTTGAGGTCCGAAAGAAGAATGGGGGTTTTCGTTTCTGTCCGTTCTACCTGGGATGTCAGAGAATAGGTCTTTGTATTCAGTTACTAAATCAACTAATTGTCTTCTTTGAATGTCTGTTAGCCCCTGATCTATATGTATACTGTCCAATGTCGCCGTTTTGTCCAATGGGAACGGGTAGTTCCATTCCGTCGTCGTCTCCCTGATTCAGTACAGTGGTGGTGCTAAGTGGTATTCTTGCACTCACAGATGTCTTGCCATTGTCGGAACTGCCAGTCTCGCTAACTAGTGTAGTTGCGTTATGTATGTCTGTCGTCTGATCACTGGTGTTGTTGCAAATGTTCGTCTGTCTCTACTCTGTCTCTTTTTTGAAAAGTACGGTTTCAACATGTTGACATGGAATATCTTTAAGTGTCCGTTTTTCGATATTTCATAGTCAACATCTGAGATTTTTCGTACCACCTTTAATGGCCCTTGCCATGAGGTAAGTAATAAATTTTTTTTGTCTGGAAGAAGCAAGAGTATGTCTTGATCTGGTTCAAGCTCGATTGTTCTTGCACCTTTGTTGGCATATTGGCGGTAGATTTGACCCTTCCTCTCCAAAGCTGCCTTAGCTATCACACACGATTATGATCTTGTCTCGTGTTTCTGTCACCATTCATAAGGTGTTTTTGGGGGGAGGAATTTCTATCGAAATTAATATCTGATGGTAGATGGTTAGGGGTCCACGTGGGTTAGCCCCGTAAACTAATTCAAACGGTGAGAAAACCCCTGCTTTAATGGGGAATCTCCCGATAGGCGAACAGCACTTTGGTAACAGTGTATCCCAATCAGCTGGGTTTTCTGCTGTCACCTTAGCCAGCATATGCTTTAGATCACCGTTAATTTTCTCTACAAATTTCCCTTTCTGGCTGGATGGTAGCTGTCGTAAAATGTTTTTTAATACCTAACATTTTGTAAGGGCTTGCGTTGCAGCCGAATGAACTGAGTTCCACGATCGGATAAAATGGTTCGTGGGAATCCGAATCGTGAGAACAGATGTAGAAATACATTGGCAACGTCTTTGGAGGTGATGTATTTCAAAACTACTGCCTCAACCCACCTTTTACATAGGTCGACCATTGTCAATATGAAGCGATTTCCTTTGCTGGACACCCGGTTTTGGGGTCCAACAATATCTACCGCCACACTTTCAAATGGCCTAGAAGCCAGTGTAGAAGGCTGTACTTCAGCTGTAGGATGTTTACCCTTCGTACTAATTGTTTAAGACATTACACGAACGACAAAATAATTTTATGTCATTGCAAAAACCTGGCCAATAGAAATGAGCCTGAATTCTGGCCCTGGTTTTCATATGCAAGATGACCAGCAAACGGTGACTCATGTGCAATCTTTAGCACAGTTAGACGATGTTGTTCAGGTAACACCGTTTGCTGAATCTCATGGTTACCAGTAGTATAATATCTAGTTAATATGCCATTTTTAAGTCTAAAAACCCCAAAATGCATTTCTGGTCACTTTGGCTTTATCTTTTAACAATTTTAAGTATGGAGACACACTAGGGTCAGCTTTTTGCTGTTTTATAAATTCTTGTCTGCTGTTGTCATCAGTGCCAGTTGGAGAAAGCAACAATAGTCTCTCATCTTGAAGTGTGTCTTGATGTTTCACACTGTCTGCTCTTTTTGTCGCATTAGCTGATTTTAATTCTCCCATGCAACTATTTCTTCATTATACATTGTTTCAGTTGGGGGGAAACACCCCAAAATTAAGTCAGTACAAGGGTTTTTTAGTATTGCACAAGTAAAAGGGACCAGAGAGAAAAGGAGAATCAATATGGGCTTTTGCCAAAGGGTAAATTTCAATGTTACCCCAGAAGGTACGGCATTTGACAGTATCACCTGTGTAATCACCCCGGGTTAACCAGTTCTTCCGAAGACCAATAAGGGTGTGCCGCTGCCCGCAAACACTGGCATGGTACATCATTTACCATTGCATTGTGGAACACAAGATTGCCTCTGGAGGCTAGTGCTGCGTTTACATTCTCAGATGAGAATGGTACGTATGTCCACATTCTAGTTTTTCCCTCTGTATGGAATTGGTGACATCGTTCACAGCTGTCGAAGCTCAACATATCGTATGCACCACAAACATTTTCTGCTTGGTTATTAGGTAAGCACTTTCACTTCAGATTTATTTCACTACCACCATCTGAAGAGGTGTCAATCAAAATGGGATTACTGGCTTTCATACGCTGCCGGCCAAGGCACTTATTACTATAATGGCCATAACAGGAACAAAAAAAAAAATTTGATTGCACGCCGTATGCAGATCTTTTACTTTGTGTTTCTTGATCACATTTTTAAGATGCGCCGGATATTTGGCGATTTGTCACACATAGCATAAGTGTCATGTAAAAGGTGACAATGGATACATTTTTCCCCTTTCCCCTCTTTTTTATCGTATTTCTGATAAGGTTTTCCCATTACTTTTGGGAGTTTTTAGTTTGGTCTTTGACAAAGGAAATATTTCAGAGTCATTTGAGGTCTTAAACAATCTCTGTTGAAAAAAAATATGCTGAGCCTTTTTTCTCGAATTGCTGGTGTTTTCAATGTCTGACTGCTGCAAAAATTTGGCAAAAGGAGAAGGGATGGTAGATATAAACCCTTTTCCATAGCAATTAAGTTTTTTAATTATCAAAGTCTTTTCCTATGTTAGCTGCTTTCAGCCACCTGTCTAGTACACTCTGTACATTTGAAACATATCACTAAAGGTTTCACTAGGTTTAGGTTTTAGATTTGAGAACTGAACTTGATACCCAGGGGCATCAAGTAAAAGTGCTGCATAATCCTATCATGGATGTATTGATAGCTAGATCTAAGTCAATAGAATAGACTCTATTACTTTAAGGGGCTCACCACTTAGATTCTTCATGTAAATAGGAGCCCACATATCTAAAGGAACTTGGTGATATTTAAATTGATACTCTACGTTCTCTGTCCAGGCTGATATGGAGTCATCTTTACAATATGGTTTGATAATATTTTTGTATTTGTTGAACTTATTTTCCTCTTGTTGACTTCTTAGTTTTGTGGCAGAGATTTCTGCGTGTGAGTCTACCTCCATGCCTTTCATCTTTAATTGTGTCTCTGATTCTACTTGGATTTGTTTTTCCTTAACATCTATTTCTTTTTGCTTTAGATCTAATTCCTTTTGTTTTAATTCTTTCTCTTGATCTAATTGCTTTAGCTTAATTTGTTTTTCATCTTCTAGCTGTTTTTGTTTTGTTATCTCAGCTAGTTGAGCAATGTCCTTCTCTTGTTGTAACTGTTGTTGTTTAACTGTCTTATCGTGTTCTAACTGTTGTTGTTTAATCTCTAACTCTTTTTGCTTATTTATTTCAGCTAGTTCTTTTTGGTGTTCTCTTTCTTGTGCACGTTCGTCCTCTCCGCATTCTCTTTTCGTGTTTGTTCTTCTTTTGCTTCTTTAAATTTCTGATCTGCATATTGTTGTAGCTCTTTTCCTGTTAATTCTAGTTCTTTGCCTGCTTTTATGAAATCTGATAAAGTTGCCATCTTACTTTAGTACTTGGCTAACAGTGATAGGCAATGATGACTTTAATCAGTTATTTATCTTTGATATGTTATGTTGGTTCTTATCTGATCACTATCAGTTGTGCTTTCTGTTTATACCCTGCCCAGATTTATCTTGCAGAAAAAACAGAGTATACAAATATGTCAATGCGTTACAGCTGAAAAAGAGATGCACTATTAATCAAATTGCATGCCAAAATATATAAGTGTACTCAGCTTTAACGTTCCCGAGGATCGGGGAACGGAACTCCGTTGCCACAGGTCACCTTTGGTACTTTAGGGTGGAGACACGTGTCGTTACCAGCAAACTATATTTGGTACACAGGGCCGTAATCAGGTGTAGTTCGCCCTTTGATATGCAGGGCCGTAGTAATCAGGCCTATTACACGATATGTTAACCCAGACCCTTATGGACAATGACTTAGACAATGACAGACAGATTTACGAACAACTAGAATATGTATTAAATAAATTAAATGTCAATGTCCTGTCTTTGCTCTATCAGTTATTGCCTTATGTTACTAATCTCTTTAATTTCTGTACGTGTTGTGCAGGCAAGTATCATCTGCCAGGCCAAAAAATAGTTCCATCGTGACGGTAAACACAGAGAAAATATGACCAAAAATATGCATATCTGGTTTTAAAGAAATAAAAATAACATCATAATGTTTAAATAAATAAATATATTCCTTTAGTAGTTGAAATAAATAAATAATAAATGATATAAGGTACCGATTCAGGCGGGCAGCCGTTTAGCAATTCTCTACACACTCGATTGCTGTATGCTAATGAGCCCAGACGACTGTTTGTCAATCATCTGACGTCACAGCACAGCGCGATGAAAAATCGATATTGTCGGCTGGCTTTGTATCGCTCCGCCGTGAATCATTTTTGGTACTCATTTCTCAATAAAAAGGTGAATATATAAATAAATATCAGAAAAATAAGAATAATAATACTTACAGTTTCGAAGAATCATGATTTCATTCAATAAATATATCATAAACACAATTAAACACTATTTTGTCACGATAGGCATATTTCTAGCTCGCAAATTCTCCTGTCTGCACAAATTATCGTTACTACAAAAATTAAACCCTAGTCTAGCCTCGTGGACGAGTGGAGTAGCTTGATATTACATTCAAGCTTCACTTCTGACAACCACAATTACCCTGGCCTGTCAACAACTTAACTGACAGGCATCATCGGGTACTTCTCACACACTCGTACAAGACAACTTGCAAGTCGTGTGGGAGGCAAAATGCATGGTCCATTTTATTGCCGTTGGCTCGCTTACAAGCGGTAAACAGTCGCTAATGCAATACACAATATATAGCCACAGAATTATCTAACACAAACTGCTAACCCTATGCTAACTCTATCTACTAGTGAACACACAACTCCTAACGTTACTCTAAACGATGTTGAACGCCCCAAGTCCAGTCTCCCGTCTGCCGGACATCTCTCCCCTGGTTACACACCCCGCGGGGGTGACCTTCTCCTTCGTGCGTGTTACCTCACATCGCACGCTGCTGGCAAAACGTGGCCTGTTGAGTGTCTACTCAACTGTGCTCTGGCTTCATGAGGTGCGGTGGTATCGTGATTAGAGTGCTAACTCTCTGAACACCGCCTGCGTGTATTCTGAGGGAGTGGCTAACCTTCCACGATTCCCTCATCTCCCCTGCTCTTGCCTCGGGCACCGTATCTCCTCCTGGTCCCTCCAGGATTGACCGCTCTCCCTGGCGGAGGGGATGCGGTTGAGTCTTTGACACCAAGTTATGAAAATCCATCCATCCATCCATCCATTCATCCACCCATCCATCCATCCATCCATCCATCCATCCATCTATCCATCCACCCACCCACCCACCCATCCATCATCAAACCATCCATCCATACACACAACATGCATGTGTACGTACTTACTACATATATACACACACACACACACACACACATACACACAGACATACACACACATACGCACATACACAAACACAAACACACACGCACACAAGCACACACACACCCACACACACCACGGTACACACCATGGCACACACCCACACACATTCACATACATTCACACACAACACACTACACACACACACGCACACACTCAACACATATCAAACAAACACACACATACATACCAACATACATACTGTCAGGGTCTTAAACTTGGCTCGCTTGCCTAACAAGTGTGAGACAGTACAAATACAACGTGATTTGACGTAAGACTCAACGACACATCGTTCGATGGATTTATTAACATATCAAATACAGAACGATGATCACAAATATATATAATGGATACTTTACAACTTACATCCACAAGACAGTTCACAAGTCTGACTCGCAAGATGTCCAGACACTCGCCTTTCAATACAGAAACCATACAACGCCTTTCTCTCAATCACACGTCCGTCATGTTCCGTGTCCCCAGAGCTGTCTGGACCTGGTTCGCAACTTGCCTCCTGCCTGACGTGGCGTCACGTGGCAGGCGTGCGTCTTGCGTTGGCGGCCTGACCGCTGGTCAGCCAGCGATCTCGTAGGCCGGTAACTCCTATTCGCCTGGCGGCGCAACGCAGTTGTTGCATCCCTTACTGGGAGCTAAGTCGCCTGGCGGTCGTAACGATGTCCCTGCATCGCTGTCCCCTGTTGGACTCTGACACGCTCCCCCGGTAAAATCCATGAAAGATGTCGTCTTTCATGTATAATGTCTGTACCTGTTGGGTTAATAGTATACCCTTGTCAGAGTCTACCTTTCTATTGTTATACACAACGTTATCAAAAATACACACATGGCATAGAAATATATAAGAACTGGGAGTTGGGTACAAAGACATGTGGTGTTTCATGTTTAACACATATCAGGCTTCACCCTCTCGATGGCTGGTTACCTCAATTGTATTATCACCCAGTCAGATCAGTAGTTTCCAGCTTCACGCATCTACCTCGCAGCAATTTGAAAAAAAATAATAATATGGTTCTTGGAACAAAAACCATCTAGCCAGACTGAAATATGACTTTATATAAGTCGTATAAAACACTCCAACCCTGTCCCTACTTGGCCAGGAGTTATTGTGTTGGTATACAATGTTGGCAACACTCTGCCATGCCCAGTAGATGCCTGCCTGTGGTGTCAACACTTTAACAACAACATGTTATATTACACACAACACATTAGCATATACATTTCAAATTATGGCCCTTTGTGTGAAAATGTAATAACAATAAATGAAAGGGAAATAATTTTAACATTAGTGAAACACAATAATTTACAATAACTATTTAATTTCTTAGTGTCATTGCTTGACGTTTCTTCATATTAACGAGAAAAGGTCGGTAATATGAATACGTTAATCAAGATATGATTCTAAGATTACATTAGAGAAATAAATAAACACACAATTCGTGTATTCAATTTTATAGAATCCTAAACATTTTAGAATCGTCAAAACTTTTTAACCTTTTATATGTTGTCTGCTATTTTTGTTCTAAATTTCTAATTAATCCGGAAATACACACGAACACTAAAATCAGCTGATGGTAAAGCTTGCAGAACACACCTGTTCCGGTTTGATGTAGTTTAAGGAAGGTACAATGTTCTCAAAGTTCGTGTTGGATGTTGCTACACAATCTTCTGGATTACGATCGAATGTTCATGAGTTAGATGTTTCAGTCGAACATTAAAGATTTCGGTTCACTGCAGAGGTGTAGAAAAGTCGTTACTGTTCAGTTTTTACTTTCACACTCGTAATTAAAATGTTCCTGGAAGATTCCACACGAAGTTGTCACTGTCACGTTGGTTAATTCGCTTCAGGTAAGTGCGAATGTGACACTGTTCTTGTACGTAATATATACAGTTAATAAAGTTCGCTTTCTAACCACATACTGCACATTTATACACGACAATCACTACATGAACTAGTAAAATAAGAACACTATATATAATGGGAGTAATCCTATCACAATATTGTAGACATTACACAGCTTTTTGTGAATGAAAAACCACTATTCACTGCTAAATGGCTGTGTCGGTCTGAGTGTATTTCTACATACTGCACTCAGAACATTGGTGCTCACTGGGTCGGTCGGACAACGTGACAAAAGATCGGCAATTGAATTGGTTCTGCCTGGGATATGTCGAACCTCAAAGCTATAATCTTGAAGTTTCAAAGGCCAACGCGCTACCATATGGTTCGAAGGCACCCTGAATTCATCCATCGTAAGGGGCTGCTGTCCGATTCTACGATGAAATGGCGTCCTAGAAGAAATCTAGATAATTTTGTAATACCTACTACTAAAGCTAGGGCTTCCAATTGAGGAATGGACCATGCCCGCTCTCGGGCCTTCAGCTTCCTGGATACAAAATAAACGGGGTGGAGGATGTTGTTATACTCCTGCAACAGGACTGCTCCAATCGCCACGGAGCTAGCATCTGTGCGTAATCTGAAAGGTAAACGGGTATCTGGCAATTTAAGGATAAGATTGCGTTCATTCTTATCAGAAAAACATGATAGAACTTTATGAAATGCAATTTTTAGGCATTGATCGTGTACAATTTTCTCTGGTTTATCTTTTGTTAGTAGATTAGTAAATACCTCGGTCAGTTCAGAAAAATCAGGAATAAACTGCCGGTAGTAATTTATTAAGCCCAACAAACTTCTGACTTGTTTTTTAGTAGTCGGAAGTGAGAGTTTTAGTATCTTGGACACAATTTTATCGTCTGTCGTGACAAAGCCATTGGATATTTTGTAACCCAAGAATGATATTTCCTGGTAGGCTATGTCTACTTTTGCAGGCTTCACTGTCAGTTCTGTCAGAAGATCGTCAGTGTTTGCCATTGGCTCAAGATCTAGAACAGTTATTTTATTCAGTTTTCGGTAGTCGATGCACAGTCTTATTGTATTGTCCTTTTGCGTACTATGACCATGGGAGATGAGTAGTCTGATTGGGATCGTCTTATGATGTTATTTTTCTCTAAGTTGATGATTTCTTGATGTAAATGCTCTTTGTAATGTAATGGAATGGTGTATGGTCTGCATCTAATGGGTGTGTTTGATGTGAGTGTGATGTGATGCTGTACTAATTCTGTTTGTCCTGGGTTGTTGGAGAAGATGGTGTTGTACTGTTGTATAAGTTGTTTGCACCTGTCTGTCTCTGCTTGAGTTAAATTTGGGTTGATTTTGATCTCCTTCAAGCAGTCTGTCGTGTCTAATGCAGGTGTTGGAATTTCGTCACTAGCATCGTCATCTTCGTGATCTATTATCACTGTACAAGCTGTCGTATCGTCCTGTTCGTTGTCTCTGTTGTGGTATGGTCTTAGCATATTTATGTGAAATATTTTGTGTTTGTCTTTTATAAGGATTTCGTAGTCTACAGGTGAAATCTGTCTCGTCACTTTAAAAGGTCCCTGCCAAGAATCAGTCAGTAGATGTCTGTCACTAGGTAGTAGCAGAAGAATGTCCTGTCCAGGTGTCAATGTTATCGTCCTGTTACCTTTGTCAGCATACTGTCTATAAGTAGCACCAGATAGTTTTAGTGCATTCTTTGCAATAACACAAGATTTGATGATTCTTTCACGCAATGATGTAACATATAAGTATGATGATATGGGTTTAAGTACTAGTGTAGAGTCAGTTAACATTTGGTGGTAAATGGTCAATGGGCCACGTGGTTTGGCACCATAGATAAGTTCAAAAGGAGAGAAACCGGTACTAGCATGAGGTACCTCGCGATAAGCAAAAAGAATAGCTGGTAGATATACATCCCATTATTGGGGTGTTCTTGCGTTACTTTTGCAAGCATGTGCTTAAGATCCCCGTTAAACTTTTCTATTACTCCGCTACTGTGAGGATGGTAGGGTGAATTGAAACACTGCTTCACTCCCAACATTTTGGTGAAAGCTTGGGTGGATGCGGCAATAAACTGAGTGCCCCTATCAGATTGGATAGTATCTGGAAAACCTATCCTAGAAAAATATGGAAGAACACTTCCATTATGTCATTGGCAGTTATGTTCTTTAACGGAATAGCTTCTGGCCAGCGACTACATTGATCAATGACAGTTAGAATAAATTTATTCCCTCTAGTTGTTGTATGACTAAGAGGGCCCACTATGTCAACCGATAGCTTTTCAAAAGGTCGACTGGCTAAGTCGGTAACTTGTAACTTTGCCTGTGGGTGTTTACCTTTTTTAACCAGTTTCTGGCAGGTGTCACAACTTCTGCAATATTCTTTAATGTCATTGCAAAATTTTGGCCAGTGAAACTGTGTCAATAACCTTGATCTGGTCTTGACGTATGCCATATGTCCCGCAAGAGGTATATCGTGTGCAAGATGTAAGGCTTGCTTGCGATAACTAGTTGGCAAAACAGTTTGCTCTGTGGTATTGTCACCTCTGGTGTAATACCTGGTGAGTATGTCATTTTTCATAGCAAAATGCCATTTTGCATTCTTGGTTACTTTTGGCTTTCGGCCGATCAGGTCAAAGTATTTTGACAATGAAGGATCAGCTTTTTGGGCTGTTACAAATGCTTCCTTCATGGTGTTAGTAGATATTGAAACTGGGCTGAGTAATTGTATCGCCTCAGTTTGCTTACTTTCATCTTGCACTCTAGCAGTAGCTCTAGTTACTGCGTTCACACACTCAATGATGTCAGATGATGATGGAACAACAGTTTCAATGATGTCATGAGAACTTAGTGCTACATTAGCTACTTTACAATCAATAGGTGGTGTGACATTTTCAATGATGACATTTGATGGTGATGTTATGGTATCATCAATACATACAGATGTTATGTCATGAGGTTTATCATTTACCTCAGGTAAATTACCAATAATTATATCACAAACTGGACTGGTTAGTGCAGCGCACTTTACTTTCCCAGTGAGGAAAGGTGTTTCAATATATGCCCATGCTAATGGGTATTTCTCAATATTGCCTGAGAATGTTCTACATGTTACGTGCCTGCCTGTATAGTCTGTAGGCATTATGAACGTTTTCTTCAGGCCAATGAGTGAACTGCCCGTGTCGCGAAGGACTGTAGCAGATTTGCCATTTACATATCCGTGATGGATGTTTATTCTGCCTTTTGAGTCTACTACCAAATTAGCTTCTTCATTGGCAATAGGGATGGCATGCCCGCATGTTAAAATACCATCTTCATAGAAGGTGTTACAAAAAGAGCATTTGTTTGCGCTGAAAATGTCAAAAGCCTGTGCTGAGTTCACAGGATGTTTCTCTGGCTCTTCTTCATCAGAAGACGAACTATCAAACAAGGCGGCATTTGCTTTGTTGGTCATATGCCTGCCCTTACAATCTTTCCGATGGTGTCCCCACGCCTTGCAGAGGAAACATTTTCGCCCGTTTTTGAAGGATTTACGTTCCTTGTCTTGTCTGTTTACCATGTTTAACAAGTAAGTATGGTACCCTGGGTTCTGATCGCACATTTCACCCTGATGATGTGAATATTTGCAATAAATGCAATGATTAAATTTCTCAGAGGTAGGCTTATGAGATTTCTGCCTACTATAGGGTTGTTTGTCATAGTTAGCCGCTGCTACAAAGTTAATGTTAGTATCTTCAGTAGCAAAGCAATGTTTGTTGGCTGTGTAGTAAGCCGACCCACGTCTTTCAATCTCATCCACACTGGAGCATTCATTCTCTAACAAAAATTTAGCAAAGGCTGAAGGAATAGATGATACAATTTTGTCTCTAATCACTCACATCAAGATGACATTCAGTAAGGACATAGACATCAAGTTTACAAGATGGCGACAAGGTCAAAATGGCGACAAGATCACAATGTCGACAAGGTCAAAACGGTGACAAGTTTCACAAATCACAAATGTTTTACACGCTTACAGGATCAAACAAAATGTATGCATTGTACGTTTACAAATGATCTTACACATGTTTAAATAATGTAGTAATAAATCAAAATGAGCCTTCATGATCACATTAACACATTTAACTCTAATCCAAGTAAATTATGATCACATCTAGGTTCAAATCTAACTAAATTAAAGCTGGACGAGACCTGCACGTTCAACAAGGACGAGCTACTCACGTTCAAATATAAGTAAATTAAAGCGGGACGAGCCCCCACGTTCACACATGTCAGGGGTCTTAAACTTGGCTCGCTTGCCTAACAAGTGTGAGACAGTACAAATACAACGTGATTTGACGTAAGACTCAACGACACATCGTTCGATGGATTTATTAACATATCAAATACAGAACGATGATCACAAATATATATAATGGATACTTTACAACTTACATCCACAATACAGTTCACAAGTCTGACTCGCAAGATGTCCAGACACTCGCCTTTCAATACAGAAACCATACAACGCCTTTCTCTCAATCACACGTCCGTCATGTTCCGTGTCCCCAGAGCTGTCTGGACCTGGTTCGCAACTTGCCTCCTGCCTGACGTGGCGTCACGTGGCAGGCGTGGCGTCTTGCGTTGGCGGCCTGACCGCTGGTCAGCCAGCGATCTCGTAGGCCGGTAACTCCTATTCGCCTGGCGGCGCAACGCAGTTGTTGCATCCCTTACTGGGAGCTAAGTCGCCTGGCGGTCGTAACGATGTCCCTGCATCGCTGTCCCCTGTTAGACTCTGACACATACCAACATACATACATACATACATACATACCAACATACATACCAACATACATACCAACATACACACACACACATACATACCAACATACATACCAACATACATACCAACATACATACATACATACATACATACATACATACATACATACATACATACATACATACATACATACATACATACATACATACATACATACATACATACATACATACACACATACATACACACATACATACATACATACATACATACATACATACATACATACATACATACATACATACATACATACATACATACATACATACATACATACATACATACATACATACATACATACATACATACATACATACATACATACATACATACATACATACATACATACATAGTTTACATACATACATACATACATACATACATACATACATACATACATACATACATACATACATACATACATACATACATACATTACACATACTGGCAGCATGACATAAAATGTGACAGACCATAAATAAACGCACATGTATTATTTGCCGCTTATAACACCAAAATCCTAGATGTGTGGATAGACATGAACACCAAAGACAGAGATCTGTGGAGAGACATGAACACCAAAGACAGAGATCTGTGGAGAGACATGAACACCAAAGACAGAGATCTGTGGAGAGACATGAACACCAAGACAGAGATCTGTGGAGAGACATGAACACCAAAGACAGAGATCTGTGGAGAGACATGAACACCAAAGACAGAGATCTGTGGAGAGACATGAACACCAAAGACAGAGATCTGTGGAGAGACATGAACACCAAAGACAGAGATCTGTGGAGAGACATGAACACCAAAGTCAGAGATCTGTGGAGAGACATGAACACCAAAGATAGAGATCTGTGGAGAGACATGAACACCAAAGATAGAGATCTGTGGAGAGACATGAATACCAAAGACAGAGATCTGTGGAGAGACATGAACACCAAAGACAGAGATCTGTGGAGAGACATGAACACCAAAGATAGAGATCTGTGGAGAGACATGAACACCAAAGATAGAGACATGAACACCAAAGATAGAGATCTGTGGAGAGATATGAACACCAAAGACAGAGATCTGTGGAGAGACATGAACACCAAAGATAGAGACATGAACACCAAAGACAGAGATCTGTGGAGAGACATGAACACCAAAGACAGAGATCTGTGGAGAGACATGAACACCAAAGATAGAGATCTGTGGAGAGACATATACACCAAAGATAGAGATCTATGGAGAGACATGAACACCAAAGACAGAGATCTGGGGAGAGACATGAACACCAAAGATAGAGATCTGTGGAGCGACATGAACACCAAAGACAGAGATCTGTGGAGAGACATGAACACCAAAGACAGAGATATGTGGAGAGATATGAACACTAAAGACAGAGATCTGTGGAGAGACATGAAAACCAAAGATAGAGATCTGTGGAGAGACATGAACACCAAAGATAGAGATCTGTGGAGAGACATGAACACCAAAGACAGAGATCTTTGGAGAGACATGAACACCAAAGATAGAGATCTGTGGAGAGACATGAACACCAAAGACAGAGATCTGTGGAGAGACATGAACACCAAAGACAGAGATCTGTGGAGAGACATGAACACCAAAGACAGAGATCTGTGGAGAGACATGAACACCAAAGATAGAGATCTATGGAGAGACATGAACACCAAAGACAGAGATCTTTGGAGAGACATGAACACCAAAGATAGAGATCTGTGGAGAGACATGAACACCAAAGACAGAGATCTGTGGAGAGACATGAACACCAAAGACAGAGATCTGTGGAGAGACATGAACACCAAAGACAGAGATCTGTGGAGAGACATGAACACCAAAGATAGAGATCTGTGGAGAGACATGAACACCAAAGACAGAAATCTGTGGAGAGACTTGAACACCAAAGACAGAAATCTGTGGAGAGACTTGAACACCAAAATCCGAGATCTGTGGAGAGACATGAACACCAAAGACAGTTGGCAGTGCACATGATGGTTATTATGATGATTATGATAACGACATTGTGTTTGGTTTATTTATGTTTTAGGAAATGACACTCATGTTTTGGGAAATTATATTCACGTTTTAGGAAATGATCTTCATGGTGTATTCATAGCCGGCCTTGTAAGGATGTGTTGTGTTCTACCCTTACAAGTTCTTATAATTTAGTATATATATCAGTCAGTCAATCACTGAGATAGTCAATCTATTAGTCAGTCTTTCAATCAGACAACCCGTCAGTCAGTATGTCTGTCTATCTCTGTCTCTCTGTTTATCTCCTCATACATTCATTCAGTAGCATGTCCTTGGCAGAACTACACTCCCATAACAACACCCTTCCGGAAAACTTCTCGGTCATAAGCAAGATGTCGCGCGTCCGATACACCCATGTGGAGTTCATCTGCCACATACTGCACCCATCTTCTCTTCCTCTCTTATATATCCCTCCATTATCGTTCTCTCCAAACTTTAATGCCGTTTCAAGTCACCAAAATATTTCAATTTCCTGTCTCCTGCTGTCAACTTGTTGTCCGCTCCTATAATGCTGCGGTATGA
Organism: Cepaea nemoralis; assembly: GCA_014155875.1. Classification (NCBI taxonomy): domain Eukaryota; kingdom Metazoa; phylum Mollusca; class Gastropoda; order Stylommatophora; family Helicidae; genus Cepaea; species Cepaea nemoralis. The sequence goes on from JACEFZ010002661.1 coordinate 21,118, forward strand.
CAACTAGACGTCAACAATAAAAGTGCAGCAGTGATGAAGTAAATACCTCCTCACTGACGGCAAACAAGTGCTAACGCGTCAACAGATTTATCTTTGTCAGCGGACGACGGAAGGTAAACACATTCATAACAGCTTTCCTCTCCTTGCTTACCTGCCGCTGCTGTCCTTAGCAATGAATAAACGAGACAAATGAGACAATGACAGGTAGCAGTTTCCTGAGAAAACTGTCAAGGAGTTGTTTACAGGCGACTTTGTATCTCCGACGTTTGCTAAGTGCAAAATATTTACTTCATTACACTGGAAGCAACAGGTGGCGTGGAAGAGAATTGATTCTAATTTATGCGATAATTGAGGTCGCAAAACCACGACGAGACCACACATTGGCTCAGACATTGGAGCAACTCTTGCTGGTCAGGTACGTCCACAAACTGGCTACCCGGCCTTGACAGTGGTCCAAGGATCGCCATGGCTCTAGCACATCCCGCTGGTGCCCACATTTGGATAGGGGAAATAGAGAAGATTAAAAATTAAATTCGGCCTCATTCAACGCTGACGAAGCAGGTTGAACGAGGTTGAATTTTAAACCAACCCCCGTTTATGCTGAACTGGACTGAGCTATGCAATACGGCCAAGAAGAAAAGGTGGCTGCAGTACTGGGTTTCCAGGAACGGCTCCACACCAATCCCAGTACCGGGTCTCCAGGAACGGCTCCACACCAATCCCAGTACTAGGTCTCCAGGAACGGCTCCACACCAATCCCGGTACTGGGACTCCAGGAACGGCCCCATACCAATCCCGGTATTGGGACTCCAGGAACGGCCCCATACCAATCCCAGTACTGGGACTCCAGGAACGGCCCCACACCAATCCAAATCAGATGGATCTAAACCTTTTTCATACCCCATGCTACGCGAGCGTCAATGCTTCAGACTCAAGAGATGATGCTGGCCGTCTTCCTGAGGTCGCCCAAGCTTCTTAGCTAGCAAGCAAGTGAGTAAGCAAGAGAGCGAGCGAGCAAACAAACAGTCACGCAAACAAGCAAGCAGCCAAGCAACCAATCTAGAAACCGAACTAGCAATCCGACAACCAAGCAGCGAACCAACCTACCAAACAACCTTTCAACCAGGCAAGGAAGCAACCAAGCAAGCACTAATTCCAGCAACTAAGCAAGCAACAATCAATCTAACACCAAAGCAAGCGGGACGAGCCACATACTGCAGGGTCTTAAACTTGGCTCGCTTGCCTAACAAGTGTGAGACAGTACAAATACAACGTGATTTGACGTAAGACTCAACGACACATCGTTCGATGGATTTATTAACATATAAAATACAGAACGATGATCACAAATATATATAATGGATACTTTACAACTTACATCCACAAGACAGTTCACAAGTCTGACTCGCAAGATGTCCAGACACTCGCCTTTCAATACAGAAACCATACAACGCCTTTCTCTCAATCACACGTCCGTCATGTTCCGTGTCCCCAGAGCTGTCTGGACCTGGTTCGCAACTTGCCTCCTGTCTGACGTGGCGTCACGTGGCAGGCGTGCGTCTTGCGTTGGCGGCCTGACCGCTGGTCAGCCAGCGATCTCGCAGGCCGGTAACTCCTATTCGCCTGGCGGCGCAACGCAGTTGTTGCATCCCTTACTGGGAGCTAAGTCGCCTGGCGGTCGTAACGATGTCCCTGCATCGCTGTCCCCTGTTGGACTCTGACACGCTCCCCCGGTCAAATCCATGAAAGATGTCGTCTTTCATGTATAATGTATGTACCTGTTGGGTTAATAGTATACCCTTGTCAGAGTCTACCTTTCTATTGTTATACACAACGTTATCAAAAATACACACATGGCATAGAAATATATAAGAACTGGGAGTTGGGTACAAAGACATGTGGTGTTTCATGTTTAACACATATCAGGCTTCACCCTCTCGATGGCTGGTTACCTCAATTGTATTATCACCCAGTCAGATCAGTAGTTCCAGCTTCACGCATCTACCTCGCAGCAATTTGAAAAAAAAATAATAATATGGTTCTTGGAACAAAAACCATCTAGCCAGACTGAAATACGACTTTATATAAGTCGTATAAAACACTCCAACCCTGTCCGTACTTGGCCAGGAGTTATTGTGTTGGTATACAATGTTGGCAACACTCTGCCATGCCCAGTAGATGCCTGCCTGTGGTGTCAACACTTTAACAACAACATGTTATATTACACACAACACATTAGCATATACATTTCAAATTATGGCCCTTTGTGTGAAAATGTAATAACAATAAATGAAAGGGAAATAATTTTCACATTAGTGAAACACAATAATTACAATAACTATTTAATTTCTTAGTGTCATTGCTTGACGTTTCTTCATATTAACGAGAAAAGGTCGGTAATATGAATACGTTAATCAAGATATGATTCTAAGATTACATTAGAGAAATAAATAAACACACAATTCGTGTATTCAATTTTATAGAATCCTAAACATTTTAGAATCGTCAAAACTTTTTAACCTTTTATATGTTGTCTGCTATTTTTGTTCTAAATTTCTAATTAATCCGGAAATACACACGAACACTAAAATCAGCTGATGGTAAAGCTTGCAGAACACACCTGTTCCGGTTTGATGTAGTTTAAGGAAGGTACAATGTTCTTAAAGTTCGTGTTGGATGTTGCTACACAATTTTCTGGATTACGATCGAATGTTCATGTGTTAGATGTTTCAGTCGAACATTAAAGATTTCGGTTCACTGCAGAGGTGTAGAAAAGTCGTTACTGTTCAGTTCTGTCAAAAGATCGTCAGTGTTTGCCATTGGCTCAAGATCTAGAACAGTTATTTTACAATACACGTTACTTTCTTTCCAAACACTTTTCGCGTTCCACCAACTTAATGCACAAAGACAATCTACAAGTATCTTAACACTCTACAACATTGATGATACATCACTTACATCAAGATGACATTCAGTAAGGACATAGACATCAAGTTACAAGATGGCGACAAGGTCAAAATGGCGACAAGATCACAATGTCGACAAGGTCAAAACGGTGACAAGTTTCACAAATCACAAATGTTTTACACGCTTACAGGATCAAAACAAATGTATGCATTGTACGTTTACAAATGATCTTACACATGTTTAAATAATGTAGTAATAAATCAAAATGAGCCTTCCATGATCACATTAACACATTTAACTCTAATCCAAGTAAATTATGATCACATCTAGGTTCAAATCTAACTAAATTAAAGCTGGACGAGACCTGCACGTTCAACAAGGACGAGCCCTCCACGTTCACACATGTCAGGGTCTTAAACTTGGCTCGCTTGCCTAACAAGTGTGAGACAGTACAAATACAACGTGATTTGACGTAAGACTCAACGACACATCGTTCGATGGATTTATTAACATATCAAATACAGAACGATGATCACAAATATATATATAATGGATACTTTACAACTTACATCCACAAGACAGTTCACAAGTCTGACTCGCAAGATGTCCAGACACTCGCCTTTCAATACAGAAACCATACAACGCCTTTCTCTCAATCACACGTCCGTCATGTTCCGTGTCCCCAGAGCTGTCTGGACCTGGTTCGCAACTTGCCTCCTGCCTGACGTGGCGTCACGTGGCAGGCGTGCGTCTTGCGTTGGCGGCCTGACCGCTGGTCAGCCAGCGATCTCGCAGGCCGGTAACTCCTATTCGCCTGGCGGCGCAACGCAGTTGTTGCATCCCTTACTGGGAGCTAAGTCGCCTGGCGGTCGTAACGATGTCCCTGCATCGCTGTCCCCTGTTGGACTCTGACAAGTAAGTTAGACAATCAATCAATCAACCAAGAAAGCAACCTACCCGTCAACCAAGCAAACAATCAGCAGTGCAGCAATAAAGTAGACATCCAAGCAAGCAATCAAACAAGCAATATATCAATCAAGCAACTAAGCAATCAAACAAACAACTACGCGATCAAGTAGTCAGTCAGACAATCAAGCAGTCTAACATTGAAGTCAACAATCGAGCAAGCAGCCAAGCAATTATGCAAGCGATCAAGTAAGTAACGAAGCAAGCAAGCAATGAATTAATGTATCTAGCAAGCAACCAATCAAGCTACCAAGCAATAAACAGGGCAATAAAGTAACCAGGCGAGGTAAAATAAAAGTAAGCGATCTAAAGAAGACTTCACTAGATGATAGAAGACTATCCATGGATGAACTTATGGATACCTCTTCACAAGATGATAGATGGACTATCCATGGATGAACTTATGAATACCTCTTCACAAGATGATAGATGGACTATCCATGGATGAACTTATGGATACTTCTTCACAAGAGGATAGATGGACTATTCATGGATGAACTTATGGATACCTCTTCACAAGATGATAGATGGGCATTCCATGGATGAACTTATGGATACCTCTTCACAAGAGGATAGCTGGACTCTCCATGGATGAACTTATGGATACCTCTTCACAAGATGATAGCTGGACTCTCCATGGATTAAACATATTGATACGTTTTCTGTTCTTGGTTGCTCTGTCTAGGCATGTCCACCACCCAAAGTTACGCCCCTCTAAGTTCTGTTTCCAACTTGGCCATCCATGTAAGAGTTGTGCACGATTGGCTCCTGCTAGAGGGACTTCATTCAGCCCAGCCGGCTCCGTCCACTCGTCGGTAGACTTTCTGTCCTTGGCAGTGTTGTCAGGGCAGCGGTGTTACAGCCTACTCTGTCCGATTGTAACCTGCCGTGAGATGTTCAAAGCTTACAACTTGAACACTAAATCCCCCTGTGTTTTCACCCTTATTCGCGACGGCTAGGCACCCTGTCTCAGAGTTGGTGTATACAACATTAGCCAAACCAGGTGAGGGGTCAGTGGTGTATACAACATTAGACAAACCACGTAAGTGATCATTGGTCTGCGTAGCCATTACAGGTGGGTGATGAACTTGCGTTCGTCTAAACTCACCTGAGGCTGACATGGAGACTGATCACCGACAGATATTCCCAGAGATCCTGTGCTCTTGTATTGATCCTGCGCTCTCATAATCTACTGAACCAATTGCACTATACCTTGTGTGGATATAATGAAGAGCAATCAATGTGTGTGAAATAACCTGTCTACACTACATCGTGTGTCCATGAAAGACGTGGACTGTAGGACATAGTGGCGATCATCACCACGGCAGCAGATGTAACGACTGGATCTGTTCACAACGGAAAAGGCTCTCCCATTCGATAGAGTGAGATAAATAGAGACGGGACAAGAGAAGGCGACATGAGAGTAAAATTGGGGAACCTGGATAAGAGACATTGCCAGACATTATGACTATGTTTATGTATATGTTGGAGTATTTATACATAGGATTTTCTGTGTGTAGATTCTGGAAACTATAAATTCTTGTTCGTCTACTTCAAGCTCTCAACTAAGTATTAAGGTTTACAGCCGCAACTCAGTTACACATAGAGAAATCATCAGTCACAGGTACAGAAATCAGCTATCAAAGGTAGAGGCATCAGCAGTCATAGATAGAGAAATCAGCAGACACATGTAAAGAAATCAGCAGTCACAGATAGAGAAATCAGCAGTCAAAGGTAGAAAAATCAGTTGTCAACGGTAGAGAAATCAGTTGTCAAGGGTAGATAAATCAGCAGTCACAGGTAAAGAAATCAGCAGTCACAGGTAGAGAAATCAGCAGTCACAGGTAGAGACATCAGAAGTCACAGGTAGAGAAGTCAACAGCCACAGATAGAGAAATTAGCAGTTACAGGCAGAGAAATCAGCAGTCCCAGATAGATACATCAGCAGTAAAAGATAGAGAAATTAGCATTAACATATATATATATATAAAATCAGTAACAGATACGGAAATGGGCAGTCGTAAATAGAGAATTCAACAGTCATAGATATAGAAAACAGCAGTCACAGATAGAGAAATCAGCAGTAGCAGATAGAGAAATCGGCAGTCGTAGATAGAGAAATCAGCAGTAACCGATAGAGAAATCAACAGTAACAGATAGAGAAAACAGCAGCCACAGGCAGATAAATTAGCAGTCACAGACAAAGAAATCAGCCATCAGACAGCTAGAGAATTCAGCCAGTGGTGTTGTTATTGGTTCCTCTAGTCAGCGCTCCGGACCATCAGCTGGTCGAGTGCCCCTGTCACCCAGCACCCGTCACCCAGTCATTGTCAGCGGGTCACTGGCAGTTACCTGTTGTGGCGACAGTTATTGGCGATAGGTAAACAGTGAACAGACACGTCGGCAATAGATCATAGCTCACCTGACAGGTAGATTATTCTGTCTTCAAACTGGTGAATGCCAAAATTGACAAGCAGGTGTAACCTAACATAGCATCACAGTGGCGCGGTAAACTCATGCTATTCTGTCCAGTATGACGCTGATGGTAAAACACTCTGAGTCGCCCCTCGGTCGTCTCCCCTTGGTGGAACTACACTTAAATACAGATGAGTTGACGTGTGTCAAGAACCCACACGACGCCACTCGGGACATTATCCTTGTCGCTCAGTTTTTATCTTCAACGACCAGCGAAGAGTCCGAATAGTGATAGTACAATTTTCGTTCTTATTATGTGTCCATCAGACCTGTCCTCGGAGTGCTGAGTGTTGGGCAGGCTGACCTCTTCCTGTCAAATAATTCTCTCCTGGCGTGAAGATGTATCTGCCCCCCCCCCCCAAACACACTGTATATAGGATCCCACGGGAGCTTGACAACTCCCTGCCGCACACTCTCCCCAGACATAGTACTTTAGCTGCGCCCCTCCCACTGTACATACGATCACATGGGACCTTGACAACTCCCTGCCGCACCCTCTCTCCAGACATAGTACTTTAGCTGCCCCCTCCCACTGTACATACGATCACATGGGATCTTGACCACTCCCTGCCGCACCCTCTCTCCAGACATAGTACTTTAGCTGCCCCCCCCCCACTGTACATACGATCACATGGGATCTTGACCACTCCCTGTCGCACCCTCTCTCCAGACATAGTACTTTAGCTGC
>JACEFZ010002662.1:0-44499 GCA_014155875.1 Cepaea nemoralis
AAAAAAAAGGGTATACCGGAAAAGGGGAAAAAAATGTGAGTGGCCTACGACATTAACCAGAGCCGGGGCTCAAGTTTTCTCTACAAACCACAAACATGGCCAGGGGTCACTACCAAGAGTGGGCTTACAAAATCCCAGTTATTTTGATGGATTTCCTCGGTCCTCGTTGTGGGCCACACAAGCCAGTCATGGTTAAATCTAGAGGCATTTGTGACCCCCTGCTCTGGTCCAGTGACTGGGGAAGGCTGGTTAAAGCCTCCCTATTCTATACTACAGCGATCTACATAATCGCTCCTTGGGCCCAAAGGTTGTCTGGTTTGGAGAGACCGGGAAACTGACACGCGCCTCTATTTATCCTCGTTTCCCAGAGCGGTTCCCATCGTCCCCCAGGGCACTGAAAGGGGGATGCTGGTACTGGTAACATTATCATCATCATGTATCGCGCCAGACGATTACATTAGTATTAAATTCACATGCAATGCCCTTCATCTCTAGGAACATCACTATATTTCTTCTCTGTTTTCCCCACACTCGCCTCAACACCTTGCCGAGACTCAGCCATCGAACATTGGTGTGGTTTAGGACATCGGAATGTTCAGCTTCCAGATCGTCAAGTAATGACTTGAACTGTCTGTGATTAAGTCCCCCTTGATCTGATGGGGTTGATGACACTGACAACAAGGTCAATAACATGTTTGATATTCAAAACAGTTTTAACAGACTTTCTTGAGGAATCACACAGTGAAGTGGTAATAATGTGTGGTCTGGATATTCTGCTTTAATCTTATCACTTATCAACTTTACCAGACCTACATTTTTTCCAGTCAAAGCACGAGCTCCGTCACTTGTAACACTTGCCATCTTGTTCCAAACTAACCCAGTTCTTTCACAACAGTTAGTAACAGCATTGAATATATCATGGCCTGTGGTTGTCTTTGAGTGACTCAACACTCAGTAACTCTTCAGTGAGTTTGAAAGACGTGTGTATTCCACGTATAAATATCAATAATTGGGGGCATCATGTACATCGGTACTCTCATCCAATGCAAGAGAGTACCACAAAAAAATTTTTTACTTGCATCTTGAAGTTTATGCATCAAATTTTCACTGATCTTGTCAACACGCCTGACCATAGTTTTCCTTGATAAAGCAATTTGTCAAATCTATTTTTTTTTTTTTTGGACACATAATGTTTTCTGCATCTAGCAACCATTCCTTGATGAACTCGCCGTCAGAAAATGGCTTGTTCTGTTTTACAGGTCTGTGTGACAGCACAAGACTAGCTTCAGTTGCAGCATCTTGAATTGAAGACTGTTTAGTGAAAACAGTTTGCTGTTTCTCCAAAGTTTTCACCAACTCACGGCATTTCCCTTTTCCCTTCTCTTCGGTCGTTAAATTGTATCCGAAATTGGAATGTTAATGTCTTTGTAAATTGTACTCCTTGAAGACAGCCACTGACTCACGACACATAAGCAAACTGATTTGCTACCACCTTTTATAAAACAGTACTTAGTTGTCCATTCATCATTAAAAACAGGGCATACATTTGAATCTTACGTTTGTTGTTGACATCATCATAACGGTACATGAAATTCTGTAAAATTCAACAAAATAACTTAAAACGAAAAAAACTTTTTATTTTTAACTGCCCTCGCGGGCCGCATAAAATCACTTGGCGGGCCGTAATTTCCCCACCCCTGTTCTAAGGCATTAATCATTTCGGTTGTGATGTTATCTGAACTGGGGGTCTTGCCAGTTTTCATATGGTTAAGAACATTCCGAACCTCCATCTTCAAAATTGGCGTTCCTTCATTAATAATTCGAACATCATACTGTTCATCTCTGTTATCATCATAATGAAGTCATAGCGATGTTAAAACCAAACAGATCGAGTCTAAATGAGCAAGTAAAGTAAATGAAATTTTGTGGCAAGTGCAAAAGTTCAAATATCTAGACACGTGGATAACATCTGATGAAAGATGCATTTCAGAGTATAGTCGAATATGACAAGCAAAAACTTCGTTTTATCAAACGAAAACTATGTTATGTAATAAGTCCTTGACTTTGGAAATTAGAAAAAGAACACTTGCAAGTTACTTAGAACCATTTATAACATATGGCTGCAAATCCTGGAGAATTATTCAAGCAAATAAAATCCCCGGAGGCTTTCGAGATATTTTTGGGCCACATTTGGAGAAGACATATACTAGAATCATGTGACAGCTAGGAATATTTGTGGAAAGAGAGATATAGGAAGACAGCGAGATAAAATTCTTGACAATATTGTGTCATGTCACGGCGGGGAGGGGGGGGGGGGAAGACATCACACAGTTGATCCATGTGATCCATGTGATCCATGCCGTTGGAGATCACAAGATGTGAATGACGCATGATCGACCACGCCAGTCAGCAGGGCACTTGATGACTGATCCCTTTCTTTAATTCCCAATATTTCTTGTCTTCCGCCTGCCACATTACACTGACTTGTGTCTTATTATTCAAGGTGATGTCATTTTTTCTTAGCTGTTCTTATGTTTCTTTTTTTTTATGTTCCCTTGACTGGCTACCAAGATGCTGCCTAGGCATAACGTTTGTTGTTTATGTTATAACCATCAACTATACAAACATTAGCATACTTCCTATAGACATATTTATATTTATAGTCTCTCTCAATAACAAAAACATCACAAGACTACACGCTCATCTTGATGCACTCAAATGTCCCTACATGGTTGCTATTTCTCATTGCTGCTGCTTGTTGCTTTTATAGGGTGTATTTTTAATGACTGTGCAGTTTTTGAACATATTGTCATTCCAAGTTTTGTATAGTACCTACTGTGGAGTTCATGCAACACAATGCAACATAATAGGTACATACAACACTTGGAACGGCAATATTTTCAACACCTGCATAGTCAAAATAAAATATATATCTTATATATACATTAGGTTTGATTGATTGATTGATTGATTGATTTGGGAAACCCGACATCACAGCTTTCGGGACATTCCCATAAGCGCTCCGCCCCCACCCCCAGCACCCGCGAAGAGTTCCAATACTAATAGTTCCAGTAGATATAAATTAGGATGTATTTTGTAAATATGTATGTCCTTTATCCGTTCGCGAACGGTCCATCCGATTGAGATGAAATTTTCTACACGTCTTCTTTTCATTCCACGCTGCCAACTGTCGTATTTTTTTCCTTCTTCCTCCTCCTCCCTCCTCCCCTTCCCAAAATACGTACGTAAATATATGATGATGATGATGAAAGAATCCCCGAAAACGAATAAAGTGACGTGACTACACAGAATCGTCACACGGCAATCATCATCATCATCATCAAGTGCCGTGCCGGCTGGCGTAAGCGTTCATGGCTCCCGTAGATCCGGTCTTTGGTTTTTTGGATCAACTCTGCTGCTGATATTCCTCCATGCCACGGCAATATCAATAACAATTCATCTCTTTATGTGTAAGGAAGTTATCTACAGTCATGTAGAAGGGAAGAAAATTAAGGAAGGACCGATATCAAGAACCTAGACGAGTATGAATTCAGAATGGCGAACCCTTCCTCCCCTCTTTTTCTCCTACTCCCTCTACCTCCTCCCTCCCCACCCTCCTCCTCCTCTCTCCTCCTCCTCTTCCCCCCCCCTCTAACCCCTCCCCCCCCCCCTCCCCCCCCCTCCCTCTCCTTCCTCTTTTTCTCTCTTCCTCCCTTTCTCCCCCATCCTCCTCCCTCCCCTCCCCTTCCTCTTCCCTCTCCCCCCTCCACCTCCTCCTCCCCACCCCCCCTTCTCCCTAACCTCCCCTTCTCCCTCTTTCCCCCTCATCCCCACCCCTCTCCTCCCCTACCTCCTCCCTCTACCTCCTCCTCCTCTCTCCTCCTCCCCTCCCCCCTCCTCTTTCCTCCCTCTACCTCCCCCCTCCTCCTCCCCCCTCTCCCTACTCCTCCCTCTTCCTCTCCCTTTTTCCCCCATCCTCCTCCCTCCTACTCCTTCCTCCTTTCCCTCCGCCTCCCCCTCCTCCTCCCCTCCCTCCTCCTCCTCCCCCCTCCCTCCTTCCAACCCCCTCCTCCCCTTCCTTTTCCCTCCTCCTCCCTCTACTCCTCCTCCTCCCTTACCTCGTTCCCCCACCTCCTCCTCCTCCTCCCTCCTCTACCTCCCTCCTCCTCCTCTTCCACCTCCTTTCCATCCTCCCCTCCTGATTCTCCCTCCTCCTTCTCCCTCCCTTCCTCTCTCTCCCCCTTCTCCTCCTCCCTCCTTCTCCCCCCTCCTCCTCTCCCCCCCTCCAATTCCTACCCTTTCCGCTTCCCCTCCCCCTCCTCCCTCTCCCTCCTCTTCCTCCCCTTTCTCCTCCTCCCCTTCCTCCTCCTCCTACCTCCTCCCTCCTCCTCCTCTCTCCTCCTCCCCCCTCCCTTTTTCCCCCCTCCTCCTCCCCCTCTCCTTTCTCCTCCATCCTCCTCCCCCCCTACTCCTTCCCCCTTCTCCCTCCGCCTCCTTCCTCCTCCTCCCTCCTCCTCCCCCTCCTCCTCCCCCTCCACCCCCCCTCCTCCTTCCTTCCTTCCTCCTCCTCCTCCCTCTACCCCCCCTCCTCCCTCTACCTCGTTCCTCCACCCTCCTCCTCCTCCTCCCTCCCCTACCTCCCTCCTCTACCTCCTCCTCCTCCTCTTCCACCCCCCTTTCCATCCTCCCCTCCTGATTCTCCCTCCTCCCTTCTCCTCCTCTCCCTTCCTCCTCCCTCCTCCCTTCTCCTCCCCCCTCCTTCTCCCTCTCCTCCTCTCCCCCCCCTCCAATTCCTACCCTCTTCCGCTTCCCCCCCCCCCCTCCCCTCCCTCCTCTTTCCCCCCCTTTCTCCCCTCCCTCTTTCCCCCTCCCCCTACCTCCTCCCTCCCCCTCCCCTCCTCCTCCCTCCTCCCTTTTTCCCCTCCTCCTCCTCCCTCTATCTAATCCCTCCTCCCCTTCCCCACATCCCTCCTCCTCCTCTCCCCTCCTCCTACCCCCTTCCTCTTCCCCCCCCTCCTCCCTCCTCTTTCTCCTCCATTTCCCCCTCCCCCTTCCCCATCCCCCTTTCCCCCTCCTCCCTCCTCCTTCCTTTTCCTCCTCCTCCTCCCCCCTCCTCGTCCTCTCTTCTCCCTTTTCTCCCTCCTCCTTCTCCTTACCCCCTCCCTCCTCCTCCCTCCCCCTCCTTTTCCCATCCCTCCTCCTCCCTCTTCCTCCCCCCCCTCCTCTATTTCCTCCTTCTCCTCCCCTTTTCCTTCTCCCTTATCCTTTCCCCCCTACCTCCCTCCTCCTCCCCTTTCCCCCTCCTCCCTCCTCCTTCTCCCTCCTCCTCCCCCTCCTCCTTCTCCCCCGTTCTCTCTCTTCCTCCCCCTCTTTCCCCCTCCCTCCTCTTCCCCCTCCCTCCTCCTCCCTCCCCCATCCTCTTTCTCCCTCCTCCTTACCTCCTCCCCCTCTCTCTCCCCCTTTTCCCCCTCCCCCTCCTCCCCCTCCTTTTCCTCTTTACCCCCCCCTCCTCCTAATCCCTCCTCCTCCCTCCTCCAACTCATATTCCTCCCCACCCCCCCCCCCCTCCCCCTCCCTCCTCCTCCCCCTTCGCGTTTTTTCTTCCTCCTCCCCCTCCTCCTTCTCCTCTCCCTTTTCCCCCCTCCTCCTCCTCTTACCTCCTCCCCTTCCACATCCCTCCTCCTCCCCCTTTCCCCCTCCCTCTCCTCCTCCTCCCTCCTCATCATTTTTTTTCCCCCCTTTCCCCCCTCCCTCCCCTCCCTTCCCCCCCTCCCCTTCTCCCCCCCTTCCCTCTCCCCCTTTTTCCCCCCTTTTCCCCCCTCCCTCCTCCTCCCCCCCCTCCCCTTTCCCCCCCCCCTTTCCCCCTCCTTTCCCCCTCCTCCCCCTTCCTTCCCCTCCCTCCTTTTTCCCCCCCCTTTCCCCCCCTCCCCCCATTAACTGGGTTCAGGTTTGTTCCCCAAGTCTCCAAGAAGCACAGCATTGAGAGAAGAGCCTCCAGATCTACACCACATCTCAAGTCGTCGAAATTAAAGGTGACCTTATCCCATGTTTAGGGAACCGAAGTTTCCCACCCAGCCGGCACTCAGTCTGAGTCTGCTGGTATAAATTAAGAGTGCGAACACTCCAACGAAGGTCACCAAACTTTAGCTATAAAGTCTTTTGGAATATGCATGTATATTCCTACTGAAACCATCAAGCTTTACTCAGAAAGCTACAGAGGTGGTTGACGACTCCATGAGAGCAGAATGCTCCCACATTCAATTGAGGCTCTGCTTGTCCAAGAGAAAAATTCTGTTGATTCTTTTGGGAGAACAGTTGTGGACTGTTTCATTGCGACTGATTTCAGCAGTGCCAACATCTGGGGCCATCCATAGAAGTACCTTTCCCTTGTTTGTCTGGAAGAGGGGGACATCAGAAATCCATCCCATCAGTGTGTCCCACCAGCAGCAGAGCGCTGGACATCCATATTCAATCCCCACCGGTGGCACCATCACCTGAGATCATCGAGGGGGATGTTTCCTTTCCCTTATTGTGCATCAGTTCACCATGTCCGTTTGAAGTGACAGATGACAATGTTACCTGTGGTGATAAGAAAATCCTTTCCTTATAGGCGGAAGCAGAGGAGTTAATACTAGCGTGTTCATCCATGTTCATGATGTCATGGGTGGACATATTGAGTGTTTGCGGGTCGAGTGAACGGTGATTTCCTATATTTCACCCGTGCATAGAAAATTTAAAAGCGACACATAATAGACATTCAGTGAGAAGAAATAACATCCAGCGAGAATCATCGAGCAGTGAATGAACTGATTTCCTATATTTCCCCTGTGCATAAGACAATTCAAAAGAGACACATAATAGTGGGAGGAAACGATATCCAGTGAGCATCATCAGACAGAAACATTCGTTATATATTTCTGCGACACACTTTATGGACAAATAATTAATTACTAGTTAATTATTTTGTGTCATGCAATATTAATTCGAATTAGGAATCCCCCACGCACAGAAAGTGAGTCTAAGGCGCCATGTCTTCCAGCATGTTTGTTTTGCTTTGTTTTTTTCCCATGTACAGGTATTTCTCTACCCTGCTTCATTTGGGTACCACGGTGACAACTGAGAAATTACTGACTCATCCCATGGAACTGGTGGATGTTGCTGGCAGAAGCGGGGCTACCAGAATCAGACCAGGGAAACAAAAACTGGGTTTGCCTGCATAGTCATGGGAGTTATATTTTTTTCAGTGGCAAGGAAGTCTGCATCTTGGTTTGCAGGTGATCTAGTGGATAGCATGCATGTTATTCCGGTTGTTGTTTTTGATCACAAGTAGGGATTGTAAATTTAAGGGGATGCCTGTGTGAAATTTTTTTGGTGCCCCTACGTATTTCATCCATGGAGCTAAGTGTTGATGTTGATGTCAGGGTTGCTAGTTTATTTTGTATGCAGACTGCATATTCCTCATGGCCACTCATAAGATATGGTATTATCTTTTGTCAGGGACTGATTTTTTTAAAAATTGTCACTGATGTATGTTTTTAAGGCAGGTTCAGAAAATATAACTGGTATCAATTTTATGCTGAGAGGTTTAAGTCCCGTGATGAAACCCCCTTAATTCCGGTTTCAAGATGGCGACGGACGGTCGTGTTGTTTTGTGTTCGTTAACTTTTTCGCGTAAGGGATGGATTTATTCATTTCTTGCGTGTAATTGGTGTGCCAGGATGTAAAACCAGGAGTTTCTACTCAAGATCTGCGCGGGTGCTACGGAGTTCGTGCATCGAGCGAAGCCATCCTTGAGTGAATTTTCAGCAGCGTGTGTGGTTCTCAATCAAAAGTCTGTGTTTACGTTTTTCAACATGGCGGAACAACGTGTGTTTTCCGAACGATCAGCAGTCAACATACCGAAGCGGCGTGGTAGCCGCGCAGGGAAAAAGAAGCCAGGTAAGCGCGGTGGCTTGAGACGTTTTAGACTCAAGTGTCACCGTCTAGGACTCAGGAACATCCGTATTCTATATTGGAACTGTGCCAGTGTAAAACAACGGGGCTCTATTTTAGAAACCCTAGTTTACAGGAACGACATTGTAGCACTCCAGGAGACGAGACTGGGCGATCAGCTACTCCGAATTGCCGGCTTCAAATGTTTCTATAACAGACGACATCTGGGAACGGCGATTCTCGTTCGCGACAGCATGGTGGCGTCAGAGCTAGACATGTCCAGTTGGGAACAGTGACGATATACAAATACAGGCGTTGAGAGTTCATTCCAGTATACCATTCGTGTTGGTTAATGTTTATGCCCGCAATGCGAGTGTGGACGCCCAGAAGTGGCAGTGCTTAAGTGGCATATTAGGCCACGAGAGAAATGTTATTTTCTGTGGTGACTTCAACGCTAAAGGCAGATCATGGGGAAACACTTCCTCCAATACACAAGGGGAGGAGCTCGAGACTGCACTGGAAACCATCGACCTGGTTTGTATCAACAGTGGCTGTGTCACCAGGACAGCAAGCCGTCCAGGCGATGAGGACAGTGCTATTGATCTGGCGCTAGTTTCACCTTCACTCACTACAGTGTGTAGATGGGGTGTCCTAGGACACCATGGCAGCGACCACCACCCATGCAGCATATTGGTGGAGAAAGGCAGAACCAGGCAGCACAAGCTAAAGGTAAAGACGTTCCAGTATGACAGTACAGGGCAAGATGTGGTGAGTAAAATAAGACGTGACAAGCGCAGAACGTTTCAGGGCAGGAAGAAAAGGAAAAAAAGCTGGGAGCAGCCACCGTGGTGGAGTTTCGAGGTGGAGAAGGCTTGGGTGGATAAGCGTAGTGCTGTAAGGAGATGGCAAAATGCCAAGAAGAACAGAGCTGGTCATCCTAGTCCCTGCTTGCACTTAGAAAGAGAGATGCACACAAAAGTAAGCTATTTCAAAAAACTGGTCACGGTGGTTAAAAGCGAAAAATGGGCAGAGGTGTGTCAAAGAGTAAGCACAGACAAGTCACTGAAATTGTTCTGGCGACTACATAAAAGCATGAGTGGTGTAGTCAAGAATAAGAGCATTTCTGACTTCCAAGGTGCTGACCTCATCTGGCAGAGGACTGACGAGGACAAGGGCAAAGCCCTCTTTGAACGCTACCTTGAGCAGAGCAACCAGACAGACATGGGAGGCCGGAATCTGGCCAAGGAGGTCACCTCAGACAGATGCAAGGCCCAGAACACTTCGGATGAAGACACAGTGACAGTGCAAGAAATCAAGGCTGTGCTTCGACGATCAAAAAACAGTGCTCCAGGTCCTGATGGCATAAGATACGACGACATAAATAGGTGTACCGACAATGAGCTAGAGAAACTAGCAGACATGTACAACAACAGTATAGGGAGTGCTAGCATCAAGGAGGAATGGTTACACAGCTATCTGATTCCCTTGCCGAAGCCTGACAAAGACCACAAGAAAATTCAGGGATATCGAATTATAACCATGCAGAATACAATAGGCAAGCTGCTGGAGAAGGTAATTGCCAGGAAAATATCAAGCCAACTAGAGAGGCAAGGTGTTTTCCCACCTACCCTGGGTGGGTACCGTCCAAAAAGAGAAACCTGGACCAATGCAGCAGTCTTTGCCCACGATGTCTATGAAGGTTTCCACTCAGGCACTGAAACCGTTGCTGCAGCGATTGATCTTGAGGACGCATACAACAGAGTACCACTGGATTTTTTAATGTTTCAGCTTCTTGAACTAAACGTAAGTCCATTCCTCCTTAGTTGGATCGCTGCAGCTCTCTTCCAACGGAAAGTAGTTTTTAGATGTGGCAGTTGGACTTCGGAACCAACAACAATATATCCTGGCCTACCACAGGGATCACCATTATCTCCGGTACTGTTCAACGCCTACACAGTGAGAATCACCAGTGAGCAGATCACTGGACCTGGCAGGACATTGTCATATGCCGATGATGTTTTAGTGTATCGTCAGGGTAAGGATAGAGAGGAGGTTGCTGTGGAACTACAAACCGAACTCAATCGCATAAGTACTTGGTGTGATGAAGCTGGGGCAATGGTCAACCCAACAAAGGCAACAGTGACTTGGTTCTCGTTGAATAATCATATTGTCAACAATCCAACACCAACTGTAATGCTGTGTTCAGAGACGGTGGAAAGAACGCAGGCAATGAATTACCTGGGGATACGGTTTGATCGAAGCCTTGCTTATAATGTGCACATAGACCAGGTGATAACAAAGGCCAAGCGGGGTTTGGCAGCGATGCGGGTGATGGCGGCAGCAAACTGTGAGCAGCGCCATCTATGTCTTCTGTACGAGGGGCTGGTCATGTCTGTTTTGGAGTATGCAATGGCAATCCTGACTCTCAGCCATAAGCAGATAGAAAGGATGGAAAGGATACAGAATGAAGCTATGCGCATTATTCTTGGATGTACAAGAGATACAGCATGCAGGGCGATGCGCTACCTTCTTGATTTTCCAACCATTGAAGAGAGAATGCAAGTTTGCAGGGCACGTGCCTACCTCAGAATTAACGCAAACACACAGCATCCACTGCATAGTGAAATTAGGAAGGTGAAGGGCAGCAGGTTAAAAAGAGGACGGTCGTGGATGGGTCAAGCCGAAGACATTCTTCAACAGGTGTGTTCACTTGAGGACTTAGTAACCTGGCGAGGAGTGGGTGCAAGTGCCAACAGACTTCTGCACATCCTTTTCAGTTTGCATCCAACTAGATAGAAAATGCAGACAAGAAAATCCGGCTGCTGTTGAGGCTGAAGTACAAGCGTTGATTTTCGAGAATTCGCTAGACAGTGACGCGGTCATCTACACAGATGGGTCGGTCGTCCGACATGTGAGAAGCTCATGGGCCTTTACAGCTCGGGCCGGAGGGAGAATTGTGAAGGAGGACTCTGGTGCTTTCACTGAAACCACAAGTAGCCTGACCATGGAAGTCATGGCAGTAAGTAAAGCAATAACATGGCTCGAGACACAGACATTCACTAGGGCTTGTTTCCTTAGCGACTCAATGAACATGATCAAGAGGATAGAGGAGGGGTCGATCCGAAGAGAATGGTTGCTGCCTCTGAAGCGGTCTTGGCTGGCAAAGATTAGTTTCATCTTCGTGCCAGGTCATGCGGGAGTACAAGGAAATGAGCGGGCTGACAAGCTCGCAGGTGAGGCTACTGTGGAGGGCGGACGCGCCATGGACCAGGCTGACATTCTGAATGCTCTACGAGAAGTGAGACTTTTGCGAGAACCAAGTGATGACTGTGAATCTACAACAATGGTCAGACTGCGGGAGCAGCAAATTAAAAGAGGGGTGGCCAAACAAGAACACTACGCAGGAAGCCAAAGAAGATTGATAAACCAACACAGAACTGGCGTCGTTAACCGCTACACGCTGCGGGATTTGCTGAGGAGGGGATCCGAGCACTTATGGACTGAATGGTTTGATGTGCAACGAGGATGATCTGTCGACTAACTAACTATGTAATCGTCTGGCGCGATACATGATGATGATAATGTTACCAGTACCAGCATCCCTTGCAGTGCCCTGGGGTACGATGGGAAGCCGCTCTGGAAGTGAGGATAAATAGAGGCGCGTGTCAGTTTCCCGGTCTCTCCAAACCAGACAACCGTGGCCGAAGGAGCGATGATGTAGATCGCTGTAGTATAGAATAGGGAGGCCCAGTCACTGGACCAGAGCAGGGAGTCACAAATGCCTCTAGATTTAACCATGACTGGCTTGTGTGGCCCACACACGAGGACCGAGGAAATCCATCAAAATAACTGGCAATTTGTAAGCCCACTCTTGGTGAGTTAAATTTATTTAGATAGCTTAATTAAAGATAGGATAGTGGTGCCTTTGCTAGTTTCCAACTGGAAGCTCCAAACTTAACATCCACAGGTTTGAGGTACGATTCGGTGTAGTTCGGTTTATAGTGTTACCTAGAATGAGGAAATCTTCTGTTCCTAAGTGAATAAAAATTAGTATTTATTTTCACAAGTAAAATGGCGACGATCGGCAGAATGACAACAACATGGGTTCGCCTCAATTAGTAACTGTAAAAGTGCTACTCTGCAGATTGGCAGGGATGTAGTAAGAAAAATACCAGGGGTATTCAGTGACGATGCAGGAGAAAGGTTGTTCTCATATGATGGTGTGTATATTTGTAGGTTTTTAGATTTAATATAGCAGACCGCGCAGTGCCAGTACGAATTGGAAGTAATCAAGTATCGATACTGTACTGTGTTTGGTAGTTCTATAGAATTTGATAGGTCCAGAATTCAATACAGTAGGCAAAATATGTAGTATCATAGTCCAGAGTAGAGGAGGATGTATTGTTCTGTAAAGTCTGTGTTCTGACAAGAGGAAAATACAGAGCACTAGAATAAAATATGAGGAAATAATGAAATAATGGTTGTGGCTGTTTACAACAGTGAAGAGGAAAATATGGAGCACTGTAGTATACAATATTAGGTTATGTTAATTCTATGTGGGTGATATTCCTGTATGGAGGTGGCCAGATTAGGTGTGCAGGATATATATAATATAATATGCCATTATTATAGTAGCATGGTGAGGTTGAAGATAACAGTAGATTGAATGGCCTGGGGTAACCAGGGCTGTTCCAGGTGGACTGTACAGTCAGTAAGAGGGAGGCAAAGTACATAACTGGGTGGTTATACCAGTCTGGTCTAGAATGAGGAACATGAAGTTGAACTGGAAACATGGTACGGATGTGTTTATGTAACTTCCCACAACAAAGGGGAAGGCCGGTGTCTTTATATTATAATATATTGAGGTAGTGAGATGCCTCATGTGTAATGGAAAGTAAAGGGTGCCAGGGGATGAGAGACACCTCCATTATGTTATATTGTGTGTTTGAAGTCAGATGACTTATCACGACTCAAGAACACCAAACCTATAGTGATTGCTGGCGTACGAAGGTGTAGAGTGGCACGGTGAAAGTAATAGATATATGGTGCTTGATGACAATGTATGTTATGTTCTTCTAGATAAATGGAGCTATGGTAATAATTATTCATGACTGGGTGTAGTGATGAAGGTGCCAGGTTGAACACTACACATGATAGGGTGGTTTATGATTATAATAGTGTTCATGGGGATAATGATCTGTGTTGCTCAGGTTGGACACATGTGAACTTAGTAAGGATAGTCTCATGACCAGCAAGAAGTGCTGAATAAGGCACCCATAATGAATCTGGGGTATTATTGAGAGCTTTGTCATGGTGAGGGTGACAATGTAGTGATGTCAGCTAAGATGATTGTGATTGTGGTGATGGCTATGGTGAGAGCGATCATTTGATGATTGTGATGGTTTTATGTGGTGTTATATGTCTGAGTTGTTGGCAGTGACTTATGTTATAGCCTGTGTCCTGATTGTTGCTGGTGTTATGTGTAGAACTGTACTTCTGGTATAGTGATGTTGTCTAGTTGTCATCAGTACAATGACACATCTAGTTGGTGATGTCAAGTTGAATTGACATATCCTGTCTGCTTGATTGCTGTTGGTGCATTGGACTGTATTTATGTCCTGTATGTACATGTTCAAATGGTGTTGTCCTGTTCATGAGTCGTGGTACACCGGTGTAGCTGAGTTGTGTTCGGTGTTGATTTTGACTAGTTGATGAGTGTTGCTGTGTAACATTGGCATTTATGAGTGGTATTCTCAGCCTGTGGTGTTGGGGATGAGAAGTTGTGTTGTGTCAGAGATCTGTAGGTAATGACCCCCCTGAACTGAGAGTGTTCAAGAAGTAAATATTGAGTTAGATGAGAAGCCAGGAAAGGCTGCGAGCATTGTGACGAGGGATGATCCGCCCTCACATTAAGATTGTCCCATGATATGGTGGTGGCTGTTGCATTAATTGTGGGCCCAATCACTCCGAAGGATGCTGTAGAGCGTGTGTGCTCTGTTTATATTTTATGTGGAGTATATCCTATAACCTATCCATGTCATTGTTGTCCAGTTGAAGTATCATGTGGTTGGTGTGAACTTACACAGTCCATGTCTATGTTTGTGCCACAAGGACACTGTTTGCATACACCGTTGCTGTAGTTGTTGTCCTGTGAAGTCCATGTGTTGATGCAAATAATGATGCTTTGATGATTATTAATTAGATGTTGTACCTTGTCATGCATTGCAGGTAGTGACCTCTGGCCATGTTTGTGGTTTGTAGAGCAAACTTGAGCCCCGGCTCTGGTTAATGTCGTAGGCCACTCACATCCCCCCTTTTTTTTATATACCCCTTCGTATACCTGTTTATGCGTGTTTATGCCACTATATCTCTGCTGTTAGGGTTATAGTTTTGTTATTCGTTATGTTATGGTTTTTCGCTGTATCTGGTCCCAGTCGACTTATGTGATGCGGGTGTCTTGTGTGGGTATTGAGGGTGCCCTTCGACTCAACTGAGCATGATTGAGGTCTCACTGTCATTTAGAGACCGCCCCTGTAGTTAGTACTAGGCAGCAGTTATCTCTGTGGGATTTCAGATTCCCATTTCTGTATGTACCAACTGTCCATGAGTCCTGAGATGATTACAATAGAGAGTCCATACCTGCTGTTATGTTGTTTACATTGAGGCTTCTTGTTGTGCATGTCCTTGTTGGTTTGTGGAGATGGGTACCTAGTCATGTGCATAGCGATGTTAGGCAGCAGTGATTACTGTGGGAACATAGGTTCCCATTTCTGTATATGTCAGTTATGTGACATGCCAGGATGCCTGTTTGTCACTAAACCATGCAGTTCTGTCAATAAAAACCTAATTTTGTTGTTCTTAATTTGTTTTGTTTAGTCTGTAGTTTAGTTGTGTAAACTCATTGATCCTGTTACAGTCCAGCAGTGTAATCTTCTGTCTGGGGTGTACAACAGTACATCCCCTGCCCTAAGAACTCCTGGAATCTTCTGTCTAATTCTACCCCTTTTCTTGTTAACAGAGGAGGATATACACAGTGCTCTTTCTCTATTTCTCCTTATTGTCCTTTTCTTCTCTGGCCCATTAAAAAGTCAGTGTTGCGCTTCTTTGTCTTTGAGCACTTAAGTATAGGAAATTACATCTTCCTGTCCTTATTATTCTCCCTCCTATGACATGAAGATAGAATGGCGTCACTATACAACACCAACCAAGACACCCCAACCCTCTTAAAGCATAAACCTAATCCTAAACAAACACACTTAGTATTATTTGGCGCTCACAGAAGGAGAAGAAGAAAGTAGAGACTAGAAGACGCACTAGACAACAGAATTTGAAAGCTATAATAGTTACCGACCGGGATCGAGCCTGTCGCCTCAAAATGACGACGTCGCCTCGCGGAAAGAACAAGTGTACTTCGACGTACGACCAACTAGACACTCGTAAACCATCCCTAACCTTCACCAGTTTTATGAAAAACCTTACATATTACATGTGTGTGTATCTCTGTTCCTAAGTGCATGCTGGGACTAGGATGGGCAACTCTGTTCTTCTTGGCGTTTTGCCATTTTCTGACAGCACTACGCTTATCCGTCCAGGCCTTCTCCACCTCAAAATACCACCAAGGTGGCGGCTCTCAGCTTTTTTCCCCCTGCCCTGACACTTTCTGAGCTTGTCACGACTTATTTTGTTCACCTCATCTTGCCCTGTACTGTCATACTGGAAAGTCTTGACCATTGACTTGTGCTGCCTGGTTCTGCCTTTCTCCACCAATATGCTGCAAGTTATATATATATTTATGATATGATATGATATATATATATATATATATATATATATATATATATATATATATATATATATATATATATATATGGAAACCCTATCGTTTCTGATGCTCGGA
Source organism: Cepaea nemoralis (assembly GCA_014155875.1). Lineage (NCBI taxonomy): Eukaryota > Metazoa > Mollusca > Gastropoda > Stylommatophora > Helicidae > Cepaea > Cepaea nemoralis. Next base: position 15,830 of record JACEFZ010002662.1, read on the forward strand.
TCCACAAAACGCCATTATTCTCCACGGGGAACCTATTTGTACCGTCAGCCGGACTAGATTATTAAAGATATATAAGAAAGAAGAAAATATCGATAATTAAACCATTCCCCGCCCCTTTTAACAATCAGTGGTCAGATTTACGCACTCCACACCCCCTTCCCGAAAAATATGGGACAAAGTCACATATGCTCCTCATGGAGCCAAATTATAATGTCAGCCAGACTAGATTACTAGATTGTGTGTTGTGGGTTGTCGTCGCCCTTCCTCGTGGTAGTTTCATTTGAGGTTACTTGAGGTTCTGGTGCTGTGCTCTCCTTTCATCTTCTTGACGGTCATGGCGGCTTCTAGGCTGCTCATCATGAACGTCAGGTGTCTTCTGGTTGTAGGCTTGGAACGTGTCATTTTCTCCCCCGTATCAGGTTTCTTGAATAGTTTAGGTGACTTGTTCTCGATAGCGCTCTGCAGATGCGAATGAGTTTCTATTCTGTGGAAAATTTTCTATATATATGTATGCCTGGCCCACTATCCCTATTTTATTGATTTTAATCAGGGCTGCTTGTATCCAGCATGGTGGTATAACTGTCCCTATCTTCCACTGTGTTGGTATCTGTCCCTTGTGCCATATTTATTTTATTGATATCTTATTTGTATTGTTCTCATAGGTATCCTCTGCAATATTTTGTAATTTAAAATGTCTGATCCTGTTGCCGTTTCGTCTTTTTTAAAAATGTATTGCTGATATTACTTCGTTGATTGTTATGTCCGCGTCCATATAGAAGTCCTCTATTTGTTCCTGCTGAAGTTCTTTTGTCTCTTCGGTGTATTTTTATCGCCTTTATCTCTCCTTCTCTCCCAGTGATGTGTTACAGAAGACTTCGTAATGTATTTGCCAAACGCGTCTGCTTTCTCTGTTTGTTACCGCTATTGGTGGGATTTTTATTGTTGATATCTTGCCTCTTGTATGGTTTATTTTTATAGCTTTTATTTGTTCCCATACTTATTTTGTGGGCGTGTCAGGTGTCAATTTCTGGCAGTATTTTTTCCATGCCGTTTCTTTGGCTTTCACTATTAGTCTGTTGGCTTCATTTCTGTGGATTTTGTATGCATTGTAGTTTTCCTCTGTCCTCATTCTTCTGTATTGTTATAGCGCCTTCTTTCTTACTTCCAGATCTTCTGTGCAGTTCTGGTTCCGCCAGCCCGCTTGCTGTTTGTTCCATTGTTTTCCTGTTGTTCGCGGTTCTCTGTGTGTCCGCTGACAGGTATGCTTGCCCATGTGAAAAGGGAGCAGACAAGAGTCTCGACAAATCAACAGCCAGCACAAGTATACTATGCATAATACCGCTGCCAGAATGCCAACGCAAAAGTCTGCCACGGAAATTACAGTCTATCGTCGATGGAAGCTGCAGGTACTGTATAGTCAGCAGCCACGCGTTACCGCATATGGCAACCCAGTTAGTTCAGTAACCCGCCAGCCGCCATTTTTCTGAACATGCAGTTGACGCTATACACAACCACGGACAGATGTAAAAGCATTCCATACGATATTCACAGCTCACAGTGTCACTCGACGCACTCAACTCAGTAGATGGGTGACGGAACCATACACTGCCAGTCTAATGCTGTTAGCTACGTTAATTGCATTATATAACTGTTGATGTGAAAGTGTGTGTGTAGTTACGCGAATTGTATTATATATATATATATATATATATATATATATATATATATATATATATATATATATATATATATATATATATATATAACTGTTGATGTGAAAGTGTGTGTGTAGTTACGCGAATTGTATTATATATATATATATATATATATATATATATATATATATATATATATATATATATATATATATATATATATATATATATGTATAACTGTTGATGTGAAAGTAGTGTCACATATATCACAATGCTCTTAGCTAGAAGAATTGTTGATGTTAAATTGTGTGTGTGGTGCAATATTTATCATAAATACTGTTAGCTAGACGAATTAAAACCGTATACAACTGATGATGTGAAAGTATCTGGGTAATACCATGCTTATCATAAATACTATTAGACGATTTAAAACTGAACACTTATTGCTGCAGCAAGAAGCTGTCGCCATTTGGAGGTGATAGGTTCGAATCCCGATGGGGTAACTATAGTTTTCAGTTTATTATGTTGCCTATTGTGTCCTCTAGTCTCTGCTTCTGTCTTCTACGTCTGTGAGCGCCAGACGAAACATCATGTGCGTTTATTTACGGTTGTGCAAACAGAAAGACATGTTAGTCAGTTTAATGTACCTAACCAGATGCAGCCAAATATGTCAGGCAATAAATTGTGCAATCTATTGTTTGTGTCTTCGTTATTCAAAGTCAATACGGGAAAACATTGTTTTGAATGTCTTAGTGGCATCAAAGATGTCCTCAGTTTATATTTCAATGATATAACATCGATATATTGTTGTTGTTGTTGGTAGGAAATTATTGCCAGTGCAGTCTCCACCCAAAGATACTGCTAGCCCATCGGTATGCATAATCGGCATATTATTGTTGTTATTGTTGTTGTTGTTGTTGTTGTTAACATGAATGATTGCCACTTTTGCGGTGTTAACGCAAGACATTGTGTGGACCGTGAATATCGATGTTCATGTTTTCCTGTTTATTGTTAGTGAAACATTTACCCAAAATCACGACTAGTTAGTTTATGCTTTATACATCTCCCAGGTCGAGTCTGCCACGTTGAAAGATGGCGGTTTTGTCACAACAACAATGCAAAGGTCGATGTAAATAGCAATGTCTTCGCTGATATTAAAGTCACAAACAAGCACACATAGCACATATTTTAATGATCTGCGACATTCTAACTGTAATGTTTTAGATATTAAGTACAACCATTACCCCATATGGGACAACAGTCACCTTCGGATTAATAAGTCAGTGAGGGTAACCCAGGACTATCATTCTTAGCCGGTGATGGACCCCAACTATAACTTCTCCATGTAGATGAACGGGGTAGGGGTGAAAACGAAATCGAATCGAATAAAATAAATATCGCCTATAATACTAAATGGCGGTCTCCATGGCCAAGGTGTTAACGACGTTGTTCGTAATCCCGTATATCCACGTGGGGAAAACGCTGCGCGAGATTCGGTAGCAGATCGCGCCGCTCTGGTAACTTACCGGGGGGGGGGGGGGGGTTGTGAGACGGTCGTTCAGAAAGCAATGGCAATTTACTGAACTTAAAAACTTGCCTAAAACATCATCAGCAGCTGAAAAATGCTGGTGTTGACTGCAACAAACTGTGTTTCAACGTCCTGTCAGGGATAGACAATATATATAAAAAAAAAAAAATCATACAGTTCAACTGCGCATGCGTTTCCCTAGTTGCTTAGGGTATATTTAAAATATCATAATAACATGATTGACAGTAATGCCTTGATTGATCACTACACTTATTAATAATTATTTTCAAATAATCCGCGAAATTATCAGATGTGTGTTTTTTGTTGTTGTAAAGTTGCATATCCCCTACAGGACGTTGAAGTCAACACCAGCATTTTACTGCCGTTGTTGATGTCTTGGCAAGTTTTTACGTTTCAGTAGAGTGCCTTTGCTTTCTGAACGACCGGCTCCCATACCAACACGTTAACACCAGCACGACACGGTCTGCAATTACCATAGAGCTAAATTAAAAAAACATAGACAAGCAATGAGTAGAGGACATCCATCCATCTATCATGTGCCATGCCGATAAGCGTGGGCGGTCATGTTCTGTCATCTCACTCAATCACCAGAGTCGTGGATCAGCTCTGTGTTCCTGGCTCGACCATGCCACGTGGCCAAGCTATTAAGGTATTTACTTCTCGGTCTTCCCCTTGGTCTCTTCCCTTCGATCTTGCCAGTCGTCACCAAGTTCTCCAATTCATTTCTTCTCATAACATGCCCAAAAAATGTTGACTGTCTACGTCTAATGTCTCTAATCAGTTTACGATCTTCATTTGTTTCTTGAAGGACTTGTTCATTGGTTTTTCTGTCTGTCCATGGTATTCTTTGCATTTTCCCCAGAAACCATATTTCCACAGCCATCAGCTGTTTTTCAGCTTGACTGCTTATTTTCCACGCTTCATATCCATACAAAAGTATAGTTAGGTAGTTAGTTGGCTGGTTAGTTAGTTAGTTAGTAAGTTAGTAGGTTAGTTAGTTAGTTAGTTAGTTGGTTAGTTAGTTAGTTAATTAGTGAGTGAGTGAGTGAGTGAGTGAGTGAATGAGTGAGTGAGTGAGTGAGTGAGTGAGTGAGTGAGTCAGTGAGTCAGTCAGTCAGTCAGTTTAGTTAGTTAGTTAGTTAGTTAGTTAGTTGGTTAGTTAGTTGGTTAGTTAGATTAGTTGGTTAGTTAGATTAGTTGGTTTGTTGGTTGGATGGTTGGTGAGTGAGTGAGTGAGTATGTGAGTGAGTGAGTGAGTGAGTGAATGCCTGAGTGAGTGAGTGAGTGAGTGAGTGAGTGATTGAGAGAGTGACTGAGTCAGTGATTCAGTGAGTGAGTGAGTCAGTCTGTCAATTAGTCAGTCAGTCAGTCAGTGATTCAGTCAGTCAGTCAGTCAGTCAGTTTTGTTAGTTTAGTTAGTTAGTTAGTTAGTTAGTCAGTTAGTTAGTTAGTTAGTTTACTTAGTTAGTTTAGTTGGTTGGTTGGTTGGTTTGTTTAGTTAGTTAGATAGTTAGTTAGTTAGTTAGTTTGTTTGTTAGTTTGTCAGTTAGTTTGTCAGTTAGTTTGTTAGCTAGCTAGCTAGCTAGCTAGCTAGATAGCTAGTTAGCTAGTTAGTTATGTCGTGGAAAAACGTGATAGTTTCGATCGATGACAAACAAGACCCGACATTAGTCTACAAAAACAGGCAATCCTTCGATGAGCAGGGGACTGAGGAACAAAATACGTCGCGAAAACTGTCTGCACACGGTCGGCATTTCTGTATGATGTGGGTTGTTTGAGAAACGTACAGTGGCGCCATCTGTCTGCAAGGCGGGAGACAGCCTTTGAAGTTGTAGACGGAAGGTCTGGACAGACGTCGGATGGATTCTGTGATGTGGGGAAGGATCCCCTGGCTCACAGACAGACAGGACTTTTGTTATACGAGACAAAGATTTCCCCGATGAAAGCAAAATAGACGGCGGATTGATTCCAGTCAGTCTAAAACAGGGAGAAAGCCAGACTCTGGACTGATTAGCGTCTAGACATTTTGGTGACGTCACGCAAGCCCCGATATAAAACCAGTTGAGGTAAACAAGTTGAGGGAGTCGACCAAAAATTCTGAAGTGTTAAAGATCGGCGCAGTATTCCGAGTTGTGTTAATTGAAAGATACTATAGTGTCAAAGTGTTGACAATGTATCGGCGGACATAGATCCAGTCTGTGATTGCATAGTCTCAATCATCAACCGGAATAGGCATATGGTAGTCTATTGATCATATCTAACATAGAGTATGATTAGGAATAGAGTACAGTACTGTGCGGTGATAGAATGTTCTATAAGTGCGGTGTAGAAAGTATTATAGGAGCGTCGGCACTAGTAACCTATTGTGTAGCTTTAACTAGCTTGTGTGATATATCATTTTACTCAGGGAGTTGAGGACAAAGTAGTGGGATAATAATTAGAGAGACTGAGGATAGTTAAGAGGGAGGAAGGGAATGTGAAAAGGTAGGATCTTCCAGTAGGGAATCTGCTGGGTTTCTACCCGTTCCTTTATTCTTTCTTGGTGTTGCCATGTATCAGACCAATGTGATGAGCTATTTGGCCGTATGACAGAGATCGGATCTCTGTTATAGATCTGAGTGCTGCTATTGGCCTACACTCACCTAATTACGGTCAGGATTGAGTTGCTCTCACCATGATGTTCTCTACTCAACAGGTTCCACTTGAGTGTGCGATGATTTATTACTAAGAAGCAGTTTCAACGTTTTATACAAAGATGGCTCACGGAATGAAGACAGAGGTTACTGAGAGGCTTTTACACGGGGCTCAGAACCTAGTTGGTCTGCAGAAACCTGGCTTCTGCTGAGCCGGACTTGATGAACATAAGTGTTGTGTTTACTGAGTGATAAGCTTCATCACCGAAGATTCATAATTCATATACCAAGGATATATATATATATATATATATATATATATATATATATATATATATATATATATATATATATATATATATATATATATATATATATATATATACATCTACCTAGAAACATTAATAGGTTGTTTGTTAAAGAGGGGGAAAATCTTATAATCAGAGACTTGTGAACAGTAGATTATCCCAAGTGACATTTCAGTTAATTGAAAGATTCTCTGTTCAACAAACATTATTAAACAGAGTAACTTCACCGTGTTTGTTAGAGTGAAGACCAAGATCGAACAGTGTCTAACTAATGACCAGCATCCTGTTTGTTCGAGCGTTATCGGAGAAAGTCGTCACGTAGACGGAGAAGCATCTTCTGGGTGAGGTTCACTGTCCGGAATACATGGTGCTGTTGTGTGCTCAGCACAGTGACGTAACAGACTTTGCTCCTGATTCACGGGTCTGATTCTACATACACATTAGAATATTCGACACACATTCTACACATTACACACACACACACACTTCACACACATACTCTTTGTTTTAATAAATTAATTGTTGTATTTATTTGTTAAAGCTAGAGTTGTTGAGTATGTTGTGTTGGGAAAGAATGAGAGGGGGCATGATCCAGGGGTGAGTGAGAGTAAGAAAGAGGTGTCTACAGACTGACGGAGTTTTGTGGACGGATTCTAGTGGTTTCTCTAGGACAATAATATTGGGTTAAAATTGTGGGTGTTGATTCCCCTCACTCCAGGGACGACACTAAAGTAATAAAGGATTACTACGACAAGTTAGTTAGTTAGTTAGATAGCAAGGTAGCTAGTTAGTTAGTTAGATAGTTAGCTAGCTAGCTTGCTAGCTAGTTAGTTATTTACTTAGTTAGTTAATAAGTTAGTTAGTTAGTTAGTTAGTTATTTAGTTAGTTAGTTAGTTAGTTAGTTAGTTAGTTAGTTTAGTTAGTTAGTTAGTTTGCCAGTTAGTTAGTTAGTTTACTTAGTTTAGTTGGTTGGTTGGTGGGTTGGTTTAGTTAGTTAGTTAGATAGTTAGTTAGTTAGTTAGTTAGTCAGCTAGCTAGCTAGCTAGTTAGCTAGTTAGTTAGTTAGTTAGTTAGTTAGTTAGTTAGTTAGTCGACATTCCAACTTCACGGCAACGGGTCGTCCCCATTATGCTCCATTCCTGTGCCAGTGAATATCACACAAACTACTCCTCACTGTCCAATGTGAAAAGTGGAATAGACAGGAGTCTCGGCAAGCCAACAGCCCGCACAGGTACACTGCATAATCCCGCCGCCAGAATGCCAACACAAAATTAATCCACGAAAACCACAGTTCATCGTCGATGGACTCGGCAGTCACCAGAAAGACCTCATTGACCCGGGTTTTCTCACATGGCTCGGTCTTTTACCGCAGGGCGACCTGCCGAAAGCGTCGCACAAAGCACGAACTCCGCAGCTTCAGCGCCAACTCCCAGGAGTCTCCTGAAAAGTGCACTCGTGAACCGAAAAGGCAAATCAGTCAATTCAGCAACAGCCGGTAGCCATTGTTCTGAACATGCAGGTCACTGTACAGGACAGATGTAAAAGCATTCCACGCGAATCTCACAGCTCACAGTGTCGCCCACGCACTCACTCAGTAGCAGGGCGACGGGACCATGTACTACCAGTCCAACAAGAGGAAAATGCGATTGCAAACCGTAGGTGCATGCATAAACACGCCACAGGCATTAACGGTTCAATGTCTGACCGCCATGTTGCGACCGGAAGTCATCATGAGTATAGGTTTTATGTAGCACTTCAACACTCTTTTTCTCGTTTCAATTGATATCTTTTTATTGTTCCGTTTTTCATTTTGCAAAAGGCTATCTTCTCAATGGCAATTCTTGTTCTAATCTCTTCCCATCCCATCAGATGTTATGACTGTGCCGAGATAACTGTATCGATTCACTTGCATTAAGCATATGCCCATTTACTCGTATATCACATTGTGGTAGTTCCTTCCTCCCAGTGACGACCATAATCTGTGTCTTCTTAATATTCAGTTCTAGCCCTAGTTGTTCACTGTGTGCAAAAACCTCATCTACTAAATTTTGCAGGTCCTTTTCATTGTCTGCAGTCAAGACTGTATCATCTGCACATCTAATGTTATTGATGTATCGTCCCTCAATGTTGATTCCTTCCATATCTTCCATATTTCTGAAAATATGTTCACTGTACAGGCGAAAAAAAGATCTGGAGACATTACACATCCCTTTCTCTTTTAATAGGCTGATATTGACCTACATTGTTATCATTTCTGATGGCAGCTTGTTGTTTCCAATATATGTTTTTTTTTACGTCTAAGGACTTTTCCATCAATTTGTAGATCTTCAAGCATCCTTATCATGTCGACATGTCTCACTATATCGAAAGCTTTTGTGTAGTCAATAAAGCAAAGATACAGATCTTTGGTTACTACTATAGAACCTTCAATTACTGTTCTCTGTATATACACAGCATTTGTTGTGCCCTTGCCTTCTACAAACCCACTTCGTTCCTCTCTTATTTCAGGTTATATTTTCTTCCAGACTCTTTGCATGATTGTTTTCAGGGGGCATAATCATCTAATATTGTTTCAAGGGAGAGTACCAAAATGTTAACAAAGAAATAGTATTTCAGATATGATATTACCAACTTACCTAGAAATGGCTCTAGTTTAGTTTTCTAAATAAAACTATCAACAATAATGTTAAATTTCATAACGGTAAGCAAGATTATTTTATATATTTTATAAAATATGTTCTAAATCTTTTTCTACATACATTTTATAATCTACTTCTTCGTTCTACATTTATTGTTAAAATTTCAATTGTATATTTTTAATGAAGCTGTGTTGCTCATCAGAATTTCCTTATTTCTTTACTGGCCTCCTAGGCCACATACAATTTAAAGAAAATTATCCACGGTGTAGGTTAAATAGAGAGGTATAGTACCTTGCGGTGAGTGGCAGCCATATCACAAGGGATAGTCCAGGATCCTATTTAGTTCTCATCTCTTTACCTAGCTCGTGTATGGCTCCACGAATACCGCTTGTGTACGGCGGTGTCCTTACCACGGGCAGCAGTCTTGACTGACTGGCTAAACTACATGAGTGAAGTAGGGGTAATATCCTACTAAGGGAATGTCCATCCATAGTACACAAAGACTGGGACGGTGGAGAAGGCGGATGAATCTAAATAGATCAACGGCTTCGAAAGCGAAACAGCAGAGTGTGTGGCACACATGAGGCGTATTCAGGACACGATAGTGAACGTGGCTGGTCATCGTGGAAGAGATTGGGACCTCACCATGTAATATCCAAAACACAACTCGAAAGAATTACATGAATCACATATAAAAAGATTTACAAAGAAGAAGCATAATATAACAGGAAACGGTTGTATCAGCGGAAAAAATGGAGAAATTATAATTAATGACACTGACATAATAAAAATGTGGACAGAGACAACAGGGTCAATAGACCTACATTGTATAGTACTCAAGATGGACAAAACGTTTTAACGGCTGAAGTAGAAAAGGCTATTGAAAAGATGAAAGAAGGAAAGGCTGCAGGTCCTGACAAGATGGCAACAGAGATGATAAAATCCTTATTCAGCTTTGGCATTGAAACTATCACATAATTATGTAATTATATATATATATATATATATATATATATATATATATATATATATATATATATATATATATATATATATATATATATATATATATATATATATATATATATATATATATATAATACTGGGTACATCCCCAAGGACTTGAAAACATCAATTTTCATCACAATACCGAAGAAGCCAAGGGCTGTTAAGTGTGAGGATTACAGAACTATTAGCTTAGTAAGCCACATAACTAACATACTACTCAAGGTCATACAAGAAACAATTCAACATAAAATAGATGAGGAAGTAGCTGAAGAACAAGTTGTGTTCCGCAAAAACAGCGGCACCAGAGAAGCAATTATCTGTTTGAGGATGTTAATTGAAAAATATATAGAAGTTACAAAAAAAGTATATATGTTTGTTTTATAGACTACAAGAAAGCTTTTGATAGCGTACACAATGAACGACTAATTACGTGCCTTCAATATATAGGAGTAGACGGAAAGGACATCATATTTATTAGTAACTTGTACTTGGAACAAGTGGCGTCTATTAGATGCGGTAATAACTATTCATCGCCTATAGAGATAAAAAGAGGAGTACGGCAGGGATGTGTACTGTCCCCAAGCCTCTTCAACCTATACACAGAAAGAATTTTTAAACAAGTTGAAATGCCTGGACTTAACATCAATGGAAGAATCATAAACAATCTTAGATATGCTGACGATACCGTGTTACTAGCAGAAAGTGAGCAAGAGTTGCAAGACCTAGTGGAAGAAGTAAACAGGCACAGTGCAGAATGTGGCTTAGATATTAACATCCAAAAAACAAAAACTATGATAATTAGCAGTGAAAAGGAAAGGTCATCAATGAACATCACAGTAAACGGGCAGATACTAGAACAAGTAACAAGTTTCTCTTATCTTGGACATATAATAACAGATTATGGCAGAAGTGAAATGGAAACCAAAAAGAGAATAGGAATGGCCAAAAATGCTTTCAACGGCATGAAATCAGTAATAACAAGGCATCTCCCATCAGATGTTATGACTGTTCCGAGATAATTGTACCGATTCACTTGTTGAAGAATATTCCCATTTACTTGTATATTACACTGTCGTGCTTCGTTCTTCCTAGTGGCGACCATAACCTGTCTCTTTTTACAATTTAATTCTAACCCCAGTTGCCCACTGTGTACAACAACCACATCTACTAATTGTTGTAGATCCTGCGCATTGTCTGCAATCAATACTGTATCATCTGCATATCTAATGTTATTGATGTTTCGTTCTCCAATGCTGATTCCATTTATATCTTCTACATTTCTGAAAATATTTTCACTGTATAGGGAAAAAAGATATGGAGACATTACACATCCCTGCTATACACCTCTCTTAATATTCGGATATTGTCCCACTTCATTATCAATCCTTATGGCAGCTTGTTGTTTCCAATATATGATTTTTATAAGTCTAATGTCTTTCCTATCAATCTGTAAATCTGCAAGCATATCCACCATGTAGACATGTCTAACTCTACCAAAAAGCTTTTGTGTAGTTAATAAAGAAAAGATGCATATCCTTGTTAACTTCTATAGAACGTTCAATAACTGTTCGCCGCATATACACAGCATTTACTGCACCCTTTCCTTCTACAAACCCACATTTTCTTCCCCTATTTCAGGTTGTATATTCTTCCTCACTCTTTGCATGATAATTAGTAGCAAAATTTTTGTGATGTGACTCATTATACTAATTGTTCTATGTTGATCACATTCCAAGGCTCCTGATTTCTTTGGGATTGCAATAAATACAGAGTTACATAATTCAGAAAGTATATCTCCAGTATCATATAATGTGTTCAGCAATCTGGTGACTTGATCTAGTCCATAATCTTCTAAAGCTTTAATCATTTCTGTTGTGATGTTATCTGCACCAGGGGCCTTGCCAGCTTTCATATGCTTAAGAACATTTCGAACCTCCATCTTCTAACTTGGCGGCCTTTCATTATTAAATCTAATATCATAATGTTCATCTCTGTTATCCTCATAAAGGTTTTTCACATAATCTGTCCATACATGTATAATCTGATCTTTTTCTATTATGATTTTGCCATCTTTAGTTTTTAGACAGCTTGTTGATGTACTTGTTCTTTTATTAGTAAGTTCCTGAATATTTTTGTGCACTAATTTGGTATTTTGACTGTTGTGTTGTTTTTCAATTTCTAAGGTATTTTCCTCAAGCCATACTTCTTTTGCCTCCTTGCATAAGATTCTGACTTGTCTGTGAATTTCTTCATATTTGGCAGTGTTATTTTTGTTGAATCTTCTTCTTTCCATTAGGTGTAAAATTTCTTCAGTCATCCATTTCTTACGACCCACCTTCTTTAATTTTGGAATAGTTGTTTCTGCAGCCAAACTGATTGAATTCTTGAACATTTCCCATTGATCATCCACATCCTGGAATAGGATCTCTAGATCAGACATTATATCAAATCTGTTCTGTACTTCTATGTTGAATTTGTTTTGTATTTCCTTGTCATTACTCAATGTACACAAATCATATTTAGTGTTTCCTGTTAAATACTTGACTTTCTTCAACTTTATCCTCAATGTTCCTGTAAGTAATCTGTGGCCACTCTAACAATCAGCACTGGGAACTGGGAACCTACGAGGCTGTATCCTCTTTAATTTCTCTCTGCTAAACCATAGTTTCCTGCTGTGTATCTATCACTTTGATTTCCCACTTTTGCATTGAAGTCCCCTATTATGATGTTTATTTCTGAATGTTTACATTTCTTTAAGGTAGACTGTATGTCATTATGAAATTCCTCTATACTATCTTCACTGGATTCTCCTGTTGGGGCATATACTTGAATAACATTTATGCTAAAAGGTCTGCCACTTAATTTAACTAGTACAACTCTGTCCGCCACGGCCCAACACCCTTGAACAGATTTTGATGTTTTCGGGTCCAAAATAATTGCCACTCCCCTTTGTCGATCTTCACCTCCAGAATAAATAATCTTAAAATCTTAATCTATCTTGATGCTTGCTCCTGTCCATCACGTTTCGCACATACCTAAAATATTAATTTTTTTCTCTTTCCATTTCTTGGTTTATGTTCTCTAATTTTTCGTCGTCGTTTAACGTCCTAACATTCCATGTTGCTAATTTTAATGTCTCTGTCTTGTCTTGCGATGGTCAGTTTTTAGGCGAATCATATTGTACTAGGCATTTTTAAAGAGGTAGTTTGCTTTCCTCTATGGCATTGACCATACTGGCCGGGTGACCGCAACCATTGTCTCTCGAAAGAGATTCTCTGCCTGCCGTCGAGAAACTTAAGACCATAATCAACAAATATCTGTCGGCTGCCCTCAAAGATTCATCCACCACCTGCCTCGAGTGGCTTCTTTTGAACATTTCTAATAAACGAATACGAAATAAAACCACATAATCCACAGGAAAACACTAAACAGCGTCTCCCGAAGAATAATTGCGTCACGTCGTCGCCATTTGTACCTGAAGTTTGTTGCTTGAAACCAAGATAGAAATTCGATATCTCAATTATCGCAGATAAAAAATAAAAACCCCATCGAGATAAGTAAGTAGAAAACCACAACATAAGGCTGGGGGAGAGTGGGTGTAGAAATATGTTGTTTATGTTGTTTGTCCATCAAAGATGACGATGACCATTCATTTCATCCAGTGGGGTTGAAAGTATGGAGCCGTGAGTTGTAAGTTGGCTGATAAGGCCTATTTTGGCTCCAAATGTTCTTTGACAATGTGGACAAAGAATGCTTGACGTTTCTGGAGGAGGATTTTCTGCAGTGGTTTTTCTGTTCTGTCTTTTCGTAGATGTAGATTTCGGGTGTAGAAATAACAACAAAGACACCACACAACTCAGATAATCATCCTGTACCATGCCGATGCGTGGGATGTCATGTTTCGCCATCTCACATGATTACTAGAGTTGTGAACAGCTCTGCATTCGTCTCAGTTATGCCATGTAGCAAAACCGCCCAGATGTTTATCTCTCTGCCTTCCCCTTGTTTTTTTCTCCTCAATATTGTCACAAATTCTCCAGTTTATTTCTTTTCATTACATTCCCAATAATCTTGCTATCTACGTCTACTTTCTCTAATCAGTTTACAGTTTTTATGGGTTTCTTGCATGACTTGCTCATTGATTTTTCAGTCTGTCAATGGTATTCTTTGCATTTTCCTCAGAAACCACATTTCCAATGCCATTAGATGATATTCAGTTGTCTGCTAAATGTTGTTACATGCCAACTAAAATTTGGAGCCTCAATGAAAGCACAACATATAACTGAGAAGATCGACGGATGGAAAAGCACCCACACAACACACATATTAGCAATGTGTTTTTTCTTCATCCGTCGTTTTCCTCTGTAATGTGTTGTGTGTGTGTGTGTGCTTTTTTTTTGGGCAGAATTCGGCAGCAGTCATTGTCATGGACCGAAAAGAGGTTATATTAGACCGTAGAAGAAACACAGGTGAACTGTAATCACGCACGACAACCGGTACGACATGTAAGTAAAGTGTTACGCGACTGTCATCTAACAACAAATACAGGTTAGCGAGATTAAAACAACTCATTTATTCAGGAAATATCGACGGCAGGTAGCGGCCTCAGCTAGAGAGACGATTCACTCGAGGTGCGGAAAGCCGACAGAACATACACACTCTCCTAAATCTGCAATTACAAGTGTCAGAATCTTGCATTCAGCAATAACACAGGCTCGTAATCACCAACAGATGTGATACAAACACTGTCACAGAATGACTTTACGTGACACACTGCAAATACAATTCAAACACTTTATTCACACTTCTCAATCATCACAACCATTACATGCATCGCACAATTACAATATCGATGCCATAATACAATCAATAGATATATCAATGTGACATATGCCTGGTCATTGACAATGAGGTGAGTGACCTGGTAGCGAGACTACGAGATAAACACCAGCCATGAGAAATAATGGTGAGGTTAGATGGAGACCCCCAGGGTGGATGAGGAGAGAGACAGTTTTAGGCTGGGGTGTAATGTTGTGGAGAGCCCTGGGAGGGGCTACACAGCAGGGTTAAAAGACAGTGGAATTCTTTGACTGGGCAGTGGAAGATGAGACCGACTGAGGTTCGGTTTGTGTGAAGTCAAGGGACTTCAGGACAGTTGATGTTTTAGCGCCGAGCGGATCCGTGGGTTAATACGTGGGAGCTTAGACTGACTGTGGGTCAGTACTTTTGTAGTGTTGTTCTCCCAGTTGGGAATGCAGGCCTAAAACCCAGTGGGGTTGGATAGTTAATATAGGCCTGAACCCAGAGTGTGTTGGATAGGTAGTGGAGTCTAGATCCATTGTGTGGGTGTATTGTGTGAGGTCCAGCTGTGGATAGGAGCTGGATTACCTGTCTTGTGAATTTGAGATTAAGCAGGCCGTAAGAAGACAATGATGTGTGCGCGTTAAGTTGTGAGGTGGATATGGATATTCTATGGATTATATTGTTTCTGGATAATGAGTTATGTTCCGTTTGTCGGTGTTCTTTCTACAATAAAGGATTATGTGCGCCAATTCAATCTTGTTGAATGACTGGTGAATGTGCACTGCGGGGGTGAGTTATATTGTAAGACAGTTAGATAACTCAATTGACACACCAGGAGTATCGTTACCTAGACAACGACCATATCACGCACTTATCATCAAGAACTTCGTGATACAATGCAATGTATACAACTCAACAATCCTACATACTAGGCGCACAGTCTCCTATACTCACACAGGCTTTCTATCTATTGGCGTTCATACACACAAGTCATACGAGCACCATTCAATCCGTCTGTCCTGTACAACCGTCCCAAGCCGCCTGGCGCTAACCGCTGTGAGCTCTCGCTAGTCGGGGTTGTGTTCCTGCGTGGACTCCATGTCCCACGCATGCACCGACTGACCATTCCTGTCACAGCGTGGTTAGTGTCGCTCACAGGCGGACCTGGCCGTAATTGCCAGGCGTCGTTGACGACGACGCGGTAGAACTGGTGGGGAGATTATGACATTCTCCCGCCCTCCTTTTCTTGAAAGGAGAAGCCTTTCATGTAAGCTATATATATTTGGGTTTATTTATTAAACCTGTCAGAATCGACCCATTGTTTGTCATCTGACGTGACACTTTGGTTTATATTGAAATATGTAGATAATTGTAAGATATATACACACTCTTCAATGATGCCAAGCAACACTCCTCAAGTACAATCCACTAGATGGATTCTTACGTTAGTTGTAATTTGACACAGCCAGTCCGGTAGCTATCAGCGACATATGCTATCTCTCAAGTCACGCAACCACCTCTCGACAAAGAAAAAAAATTACAAACACGACATGTCAGGCCGCGAGTATTCACCCTATAAGATGACGCCAACATTTGACCCCTATCTCATCTGGTCGGAAAGTCTCATGTAGGTCTACAACTTCGGTAATTACTCCCATGCATAGTTAATGTCATCTTGATGTGTCGCCAATCTGGCAACATGATGACGGTTTCTATACATGTTACACATTACCACTAATTTCAATTGTTTCCCTTGGTTGTAATCAGTGAAACAATACAAAATCTATGGGCGATAATTTCAACATGCTTTCAAAGAAAATAAATTACATTAGTAAATCAATTTCTAAGCGTCATAGTTTGATGCTTCTTGACAATAGTGAGCCACATATCACTATTGCGAACTAGTTAATCAACTTATGATTCTTAGATTACATCTATCAAAATCCTTACATACAATTTGTATATGCGAAATTTCAGCTCACAAAGTTTATATAACACGTCAATTCTTTGTGAGAATTACATTATAGTCTGCTAATATTTAAATTAATTACACAAATGTCGGAAGTACACAGCTGGTGTGTTAAGATGTAGCTAACACAATGTTCTTCCGTCGGGATGTTATATAAACGAACGGAGTATACAGTTCATAAGAACAGCTGCTGGATTAACTCTTTCTTTCGAAGTATGGATTAAAGTGTTCTGTAGAATTCAGATGTCACTGTCCCTCTCGCACAGATTAAAACAAGTCGGAACACTCTGCTCAGCAGGTACTACGGATACTCGAACAGTTCAAGTAAAGTAAGTCTTGAAATCACGTAGCACTGTTCGTTACAATGTTCATACATATTTAAAATAATATTATCTTTCGATCACATCCACACAAGTATTCATCACAATTATTATAATAATTATAAGATATATATATATACTATATTTACATTGGGACATTGTCCCTATCACAATTTCTACACAGCGTTTCTGAAATAATTTCACTATTCGCCGTGATTGCTGAGCGCTAAACTAATCTGCAGATTACTTATTGGTCTGCTGTGTGCACTCAGGCACAATTAGGCTTTCGGATGTGTCGTAAGGACATCTGGAAAGAAGGTCGGCAATCGTATTTTGTGTGCCGCGGATATGCCTGACTTCAAAACTGAAATCTTGTAGTAATAGTGACCATCTTGCTACCCTGTGGTTAGTAGGAGTTCCAGTCGTGATGATTGTCAACGGACTGTTGTCTGTCTCGACTATGAAATGTTTCCCAAGAAGAAATCTGGATAATTTTCTAACAGAGTACACAAGAGCAAGGGCCTCAATTTCAGGCGTCGACCAATTTTTTTCTCTTGGTTTTAATTTCCGACTTACGTAATACAATGGGTGAAGAATTTGGTCGTGCTCTTGCAATAATATTGCCTCGATCGCTATGGAGCTCGCGTCAGTTCTCAATCTGAAAATAGTGTCCAAATTTGGTAATTTAAGAATCGGGTTACTAGAAAAGTAGGATAACACTTTTGTAAATGCAGGTCTTAGGCATTCGCTGTTTACAATTTTGTTAGGTTTGTCTTTCGTTAGTAGGTTAGTGAAACACTCAGTCAACGTAGCAAAATTTGGTATAAACTGTCTGTAATAATTTAACAGACTTAGGACACTTCTCAATTCTTTTTTGTTGTTGTCGGAAGCGACAATTTACGAATTTTTGACACGATGTTGTCGTCAGTAGTGACAAAGCCGTTACAAATTTTATAACCCAAAAATGAAATTTCTTGGTAGGCTATGTCGACTTTCGATGGTTTGACTGTCAGTCCGTGGTGTCTGATGCGGTCAAATGTCTGCTGTAATGTTGTTAAATGGTCTGTCATAGTCTTCGTATGTATACAGATGTCGTCCATGTAGGAAATTATATTAGGTATGTCTGTCAGAAGAAGTCTTGTCATCCGTACAAATGTCGCAGGGGCATTAACTAGCCCGAATGGAAGCTTGCACCATTCGTATAGACCCCAGGGTGTGGCAAATGCTGTCAGATGTATGCTGTCATGATGTACCGGTATTTGCCAATACCCTTTTGTCATGTCCAGTTTTGTAAAGTATCTAGAATCTGTCAGTTCAGTCAGTATGTCTTCACAGTTGCTCATTGGTTCTAAATCCAACTGTGTGATATTGTTAAGTTTCCGATAGTCAACACATAGTCGTATGGTGTTGTCCTTCTTTTTCACAATCACTATCGGAGAACAAAAATGTAACTGTGATCGTCTGATGATGTGATTCTTCTCTATGTCTAGAATTTCCTGATGTAATTTCTCTTTGTAGTGTATGGGAATGGAGTATGGTCTGCACTTTATTGGTGTGTTGGATGTCAGAATAATGTGATCGTGCACTAAGTCTGTTTGTCCTGGATGGTTGGAAAAAATGATACTGTAGTCTTGTAACAGTTGTCTGCAATTGTCGGTCTCTGAGTCAGATTAGGTTTTATTTTGATGTCATGCAGATTGTTTGTCGTGTCAAGTGATGGGGTCGGTATTTCGTCGATCTCGTCATCGTCTGTGTGGTCCACTATCGTTGTGCTTGCTGCTGTCTCGTCCTGGTCTTCGTCTCTGTTGTAGTAATGTTTTAACATGTTGATGTGAAATATTGTGTTTCCCTTTTATTGCGATCTCATAGTCCACAGTCGAGATTTGTCTCAGTACTTTAAACGGTCCTTGCCATGAGTCTGTCATTAAGTGTCTGTTGCTTGGCACAAGAAGTAGTACGTCTTGTCCAGGTGTCAGTGTTGAGAACAAACTGAAGTATCTGGGAATCACATTTGACAGAAGACTGTCCTTCAAGGACCATGTGGAGTCGGTTGTGACAAGATCTCAAAAGGGACTCAATGCACTTAAAACTATGGCTGCAATGGACACACAGCAGAGAATTCTCTTCACACTATACCAGCACTTGATCCTCTCAGTGATTTTTTTATGGACTAGGACTGCTCACTGTCTCAAAGAGTCAGCTGGTGAAATTAGAGCGCATACAGAACGAAGCTATGAGGGTCATTCTGGGATGCACCAGAGACACTCCAGTAGTGTGTATGCGTTACATCCTTGGTCTGCCTGCTGTTGCTGGTAGGCTCAAGGTGATGCAGGTGAAGGTATACCTCAGAGTAGCTGCAGACACAGATCAACCGTTGCATGAGGCACTGGACGTAGTTAAGGGTCAGAGACTGATAAGAGGGAAATCGTGGATGGCTCAGGCGGAGGATACGATCAGACAGGTGTGCCCCTTGGAGAACATCAGGCGAGGAGGGGAGTGGGTCAGAGTGCCAGCCGAGCAGTCAGACTTGTGCAGAGTTATAATCACATTGCGCCGGGAGTGCAATAAGTGGCCAGCAGTGGCCACGGAAGTGGAAATTCAGCAACTAATTCAGGATAATTCTCGCCCGGGTGATGTGATTATCTACACGGATGGGTCGGTGTTCATAGGTAGGAGAAGTGCCTGGGAGTTCTTAGCAAAAGCTAATGGTCGGCGTTTGGTGCAGGAGAGTCTGGCGTATGATGACACAACATATAGTTTAAGAATGGAGGTGGAGGCGGTCAGTGCAGCTTTCCGCTGGATAGAAAACACGATACATACACACATTGTGATTGTAATTGACTCAGAAAGCATACTGAGGAGGGTGAGAACAGGCAAGCTTCGTGCAGAGTGGCTTGCTTCATTTCAGAGGTCACGGGTAGCAAGCATCACCTGGATCTTTTCTCCGGGGCATGCCGGTGGGCTGGGGAATGAACAGGCGGACAGATTGGCTAACACGGCAAAACTTGGTGGAGTATTGATGCATGACAAGACAGACGTGGTTGCGGCCTTGTGGGAGCACGTGTACACCTCGGAGGAGCAAATGGATAACCATAGTCTGGTAAGAATGAGGCAGCGAGGTGTGACGACGGGAATCTGGCCGACGATCGACGCTCAGAGGAGAGGCGAGACGGACATATAATCAGATTGCTACTGGAACTATTAGTGTTGGAACTCTTCGCTGGCTGCTGAGGATAGGGACGGAGCACTTATGGGGATGTCCCGAATGCTGTGATGTCGGTTCCTGAATCAATCAATCAATCAAAACATAATTCTGTGATAGTTTCAATGCCAAAGCTGGATAAGGATTTTATCATCTCTGTTGCTATCTTGTCAGGACCTGCAGCCTTTCCTTCTTTCATCTTTTCAATAGCCTTTTCTACTTCAGCCGTTAATATTTTTGGCCCATCTTGAGTATTGTACAATGTAGGTCTATTGACCCTGTTGTCCCAGAATAAACCTTCTGTGTAGTCTGTTCATCTTTTCATTTTGTCAGTGTTATTAATTATAATTTCTCCATTTTTTCCGTTGATACAACCGATTCCTGTTATATTATGTTACTTCTTTGAAAATCTGTTTATATGTTCATGTGAATATTTCGAGTTGTGTTTTGGATATTACATGGTGAGGTCCCAATCTCTTCCACGATGGCCAGCCATGTTCACTATCGTGTCCTGAACACGCCTCATGTGTGCCACACACTCTGATGTTGCGCTTTCGAAGCCGTTCGATCTATTTAGATTCATCCGCCTTCTCCATCGTCCCAGTCTTTGTGTACTAGGGATGGACATTTCCTTAGTAGGATATTACCCCTACTTCACTCATGTAGTTTAGCCAGTCAGCCAAGACTGTTGCCCGTAGTGTGGCCACCGCCGTACACAAGCGGTATTCGTGGAGCCATACACGAGCTAGGTAAAGAGATGGGAACCAAATAGGATCCTGGTCTATACCTTGGGATATGGCTGCCACTCACCGTGAGGTACTATCCCTCTCTCTTTACCTTACACCGTGGGCAATTTTCTTTAAATTGTGTGTGGCCCTAGGAGGCCAGTAAAAAAATGATTTTCCCAAAGAGGGGAAATTTCTTGCCTGGACCAGGACCCTGTCATTAAAAGTATCCAATTTAAAGTTCAACAATACATGTAGAACTAAAAATTTGAATTATAAAATGTATGTAGGAAAAAATTCACAAAACATTTTATCAGACATCTAAAATAACTTCTTTACAATTATAAAGTCTTGCATAAGGCATAATTTTTTTTATTTACAACAAGACAAGTACAGCAATTTGTAAGTAAGTTGGTAATATTATAGATGGAATACTATTTCCTTGTTTAAATTCTAGTAATCTCCCTTGCAAAAATATTAGGCGATTATGTCCCCTGAAAACAATCACGCTAAGCGTCAGGAAGAAAATACAACCCGAAATAGGAGAGGAACGAAGTGGGTTTGTAGAAGGCAAGGGCACAGCAAATGCTGTGTATATACAGAGAACAGTAATTTAAGGTTCTATAGTAGTAAACAAAGATCTGTATATTTGCTTTATTGACTACACAAAAGCTTTCGATAAAGTGAGACAGTGTCGACATGATAAGGATGCTTGAAGATCTACAAATTGATGGAAAAGTCCTTAGACTTGTAAAAAACATATATTGGAAACAACAAGCTGCCATCAGAATTGATAACAATGTAGGTCAATATCAGCCTATTAAAATATGTGTGAGACAGGCATGTGTAATATCTCCAGATCTTTGTTTCCATGTACAGTGAAAATATTTTCAGAAATATAGAAGATATGGAAGGAATCAACATTGGGGGACAATACATCAATAACATTAGATGCGCAGATGATACAGTCTTGATTGCTGACAAAGAAAAGGACCTGCACAATTTAGTAGATGCGGTTGTTGCACACAGTGAACAACTAGGGTTAGAACTGAATATTAAGAAGACACAAATTATGGTCGTCACTGGGAAGAAGGAAATACCATAATGTGATATACGAGTAAATGGGCATATTCTTAAGCAAGTGAGTCGATACAGTTATCTCGGCACAGTCATAACATCTGCTGGGAGATGCCTTGAAGAGATTGGAACGAGGATTGCCATTGAGAAGGTAGCCTTTTGCAAAATGAAAAACATACTGACCAATAAAATGATGTAAATTTAAACGAGAAAAAGAGTGTTGAAGTGCTACATAGAACCTGTACTTTTGTGGACTTCCTATCGCCAACATGGCGGTCAGGCATTGAACCGTTAAGGCTTGTGGCGTGTTTATGCTTGTAGCTAGGGTTTGCAATCGCATTTTCCTCATGTTGGACTGGTAGTACATGGTTCCGTCGCCCTGCTACTGAGTGCGTGGGCGACACTGTGAGCTGTGAGATTCGCGTGGAATGTCCTGTACAGTGACCTGCATGTTCGGAACAATGGCTACCGGCTGTTGCTGAATTGACTGATTTGCCTTTTCGGTTCACGAGTGCACCTTTCAGGAGACTCCTCCGAGTCGGCGCTGAAGCTGCGGAGTTCGTGCTTTGTGCGACGCTTGCGGTGGGTCGCCCTGCGGTAAAAGACCGAGCCATGTGACGAAACCCGGGTCAATGAGGTATTTCTGGTGACTGCCGAGTCCATCAAAGATGAACTGTGGTTTTCGTGGATTAATTTTGTGTTGCCATTCTGGCGGCGTTTGACGCCGTTGGAACTACATCGGCCATGCACTCAGAATGGACAAGACGAGACTCCCCTACCAAGCCCTCATATGGTCACCGGTAGGGAAAAGAAAACGGGGAAGACCAAGAGAGACCCTGCGTAGAACCATCATCAGAGAAGGCTCATTCAATGGCCAAGTAAACATCCAAGATCTACAACAGGTAGCAGCGAACCGCCAAGCATGGAGAGTCAGGACTTCTGCCCTATGCGCCGCCTTAGGCTCAAGAGGAAAGACTAATTCTGGCGGCGGGATTATGCACAGTGTACCTGTGCGGGCAGTTGGCTTGCCGAGACTCCTGTCTATTCCACTTTTCACGTTGGACGGTGGGGAGCAGATTGTGTGATATTCACTGACACAAGAATGGAGCATAATGGGGACGATCCGTTGCCGTGAAGTTGGAACCTCGACTAACAAACTAACTAACTAACTAACTAACTAACTAACTAACTAACAAACTAACTAACTAACTAGCTAGCTAGCTAGCTAGCTAACTAACTAACTAACTAACTAACTAACTAGCTAACTAACTAACTAACTAACTAAATAACTAACTGACTGACTGACTGACTAAACAACAAACCAACCAACCAACCAACCAACTAAACTAACTAACTAAACTAACTGACTAACTAACTGACTACCTAACTAAACTAACTGACTGACTGACTGACTGATTGACTGACTGACTGACTGACTCATTCACTCACTCACTCACTCACTCACTCACTCACTCACTATCTAAATAACTCACTAACTAACTAATTGACCAGCCAACCAACCAACCAAAAAACCAATCAACCAACCAGCCAATCAACTAAACTAACTAACTAACTAACTAACTATCTAACTAACTAATTATCTAACTAACTAACTAACTATCTAACTAACTAATTATCTAACTAACTAACTATCTAACTAACTAATTATCTAACTAACTAACTAACTATCTAACTAACTAATTATCTAACTAACTAACTAACTATCTAACTAACTAATTATCTAACTAACTAACTAACTATCTAACTAACTAATTATCTAACTAACTAACTAACTAAACTAACTGACTGACTGACTGACTGACTCACTGACTAAATGACTGACTCACTGACTCACTCACTCACTCACTCACTCACTCACTAACCTACTAACTAACCGACTAACTAACCAACCAACAAACCAACCAACCAACTAACTAACTAACTAACTAACTATCTAACTAATTAACTAAATAACTAACTAACTAACTAATTAACTATACTTTTGTATGGATATGAAGCGTATACAATAAGCAGTCAAGCTGAAAAACATTTGATGGGGACCATTTTATTTGACGGCTCAACATCCCAGTCATTCAGCATCAGCAGTGGATTAAAGCAGGGCTGCGTGCTTGCTCCTACACTTTTTGGTATCTTCTTCGCCGTTATCTTAAGGCAGGCATTTTGCACTGCCACTGAAGGCATATACCACCATACCAGATCTGATGGCAAACTTTTTAACCCATCAAGACTCACTCAAGGCAAAGACCAAAATAAGATCAAGATGCATAAGAGAACTACTTTTTGCAGATGATGCAGCACTGACTGCTCATACAGCAGAAGATCTCCAACAGCTCATAGATTGTTTTGCAGCCACTTGCAACGACTTTGGGCTCACCAATAGCCTAAATAAAACACAGGTGATGGAACAAGATGCTGGTGCGCCTCCGTCAATCAAAATTTCTAATTACGAATTGAAAGTCGTCCACGAGTTTGTGTATGTGGGATCGACAATATCAGATAATCTTTCATTAAAGACAGAAATTGACAGATGCACTGGAAAGGCAGCCACAACATTTTCCAGGCTAACTAAAAGAGTTTGGGAGAATAATAGACTAACAGAGCGTACAAAAGCTCAAGTATATAAAGCTTGTGTTGTTAGCACACTACTCTATGGGTCTGAATCCTGGACTCTGTACTCAAGACAGGAAAGAAAGTTGAATTCCTTCCATATGAGATGTCTGAGACGTATTTTGGGCATATCATGTAAAGACCACATTTTTAAAAAATCATGTGCTTGAAAGAGCAGATATTACCACGGTGCACGCCCTTCTCAGGCAGAGACTCCTCCGTTGGCAGGGCCACGTATCTCGAATGGAGGATGAACGTGTTCCCAAAGATCTCCTATACAGAGAACTAGCCACAGGAAAGAGGCCAACCGGAAGACCCCAAATGCGATATAGGGATGTGTGTAAACAAGATATGAAAACCCTTGGCATAGATCCAGACACATGGGAAAGAGTTGCAACAGACAGATGTTCCTGGAGAAGAGATGTACGAAACGGACTGGTGCTCTTTGAGCGCAATCTGATCCAACAAACTGAGGACAGGCTTAAAACGCAGTCACTTACTGCGGGGCCTGCCTCATCTTACAGATGCGGAAACTGTGACAGAGATTGTCACTCTCGCATTGGACTATACAGTCACCAGCGGTGCTGCCAGGTACCTCCCCAGCGACACAACTCTATAGTCCTTCAGGACTGAAAGAGGCCTATTATTGTAGTAGTAGTAGTAGTAGTAGTAGTAGTAGTAGTAGTAGTAGTAGTAGTAGTAGTAGTAGTAGTAGTAGTAGTAGCGGCAGTAATAGTAGTAGTAGTAGTAATAGTAGTAGTAGTAGTAGTAGTAGTAGTAGTAGTAGTAGTAGTAGTAGTAGTAGTAGTAGTAGTAGCATTAGCAGTAGCAGCAGCAGCAGCAGCAGCAGTAGTAGTAGTAGTAGTAGTAGTAGTAGTAGTAGTAGTAGTAGTAGTAGTAGTAGTAGTAGTAGTAGTAGCAGTAGCAGTAGTAGTAGTAGTAGTAGTAGTAGTAGTAGTAGTAGTAGTAGTAGTAGTAGTAGTAGTAGTAGTAGTAGTAGTAGTAGTAGTAGTAGTAGTAGTAGTAGTAGTAGTAGTAGTAGTAGTAGTAGTAGTAGTAGTAGTAGTAGTTGCCACATAGTATCCTCCCTTCAATGGCAATAGTTTGGCTCTGTTCATCTAGGTTTAATTATCCAAATAACTCAATGTAAATCAACAAGAGAACTGTAAGGACGCTGACATAATTCCTCAATTTCATGTCTATTTATTTCAGGTAGTATCCCATGAATTGTATGACATGCAGGTCATCAACGTGATGTAACCCTCTCGCATTCCGTCATACCTGCTCACGCTACCCTACTTAAATATGGCTATCATTAAGGTCAAACATGTCACTTGCCCTCTCTCATATTCACAGAATTATTGTCACTTACATTACTCACACCAGAAACGTGGGGTGTTGTCTATTGTGTAACCTTTTGGTGACTCTTCCACTTAGATGTCGCCCATCGGATGTTGCATCGTTTCCTCAGCTCGCTTCTCAAAGATCGTATCATCCAGATAACTCCCTGCCGTCGTTCCTTTCTTGAACATCTTCCTCGTCCGTGTTTTTCCGTGACGTTTTTTCTATCACCAAGTCAAGTCTGGTGCGTTCAGTATGCTGTCTTCTTGTTTTTCCGATTATTGCATTCTGCGACACATGGCACATATGCCCCCTCGTCAAATTAAAATGTTGTAGACATTTTACCTATAAACTCAGTCTTCCAGTCTGTGACATGAGTCGCAGTAGTCGAACATACCTGTCATATTGGTCCATGGTCGCACATCTCCGTCTACATTGTCTACTAAAGGTCGCACATATCCGTCTACAATGTTCACTAAAGGTCGCACATAACCGTCCGTATCTCTGCAATAAAGCGTATCCCTTTCCTTAAAACCTATTCCATTGCGGATAGTTGAATTGCTATGAACATCATCACCAAAAAAAATTTTTTTTTTTTTTATAAATCGGACACATCTTACATCTATCCCCGTAGACAATGTGTGGCTCCCAAACTCCTTTTTATCTCAGAGAATTGAAGTCCAGCATCACTAAGTCCCAATGTCTCCCCGGACATCCTTAGTAGCTCCTTAAATGTGTGTGTTCATTACATCCAGCCTCCACTGACATCATTGTTATAAGTGAATCGCTCTTGCCTTCCCTGTGCATAATCATAGTCGACCTTCTCATACTCCACTATGTGTATGACCTGACTACATTTGACGTAACTTCTGTGCTTCGACTTCGACTGTTTCGTGTAACGCTTCATGTGGGGTTTGGTTTTCATATGTGCATATTTTTTTCCGGTACTTTCTAATGTTGTTACTGTATATTCTTCGTTGACCTTTGTGGCTCATGAGTATGGCTGCCTAATATTTACCTGCAATATTTAATCCTAGTCTATCACATAATAATAGCAATATTAAATTAATTACTTAGATAGCCAATATTTCTTTCATTCCCATTCATCCTATTCATGAAAATAAATGCATCTTACAGTTATGCATAATAACCCATGCAATAATACAATTGAAATAAAATCACCGAATAATCAAAATTAATCTAATTTCTTCATAAATTAAATCAGTAGTAACCTTTGCATCATGTGTCCTACCTATTTGGTTTACTACACCTGTGGAATTTCTGTGAAATTGTGCATAATATATGTAATTTCATGACAAAATAACAATAATACAGCATGTGATAACTGAATCATGCATTTAACAAAATAATGACAAATCTTGTTCTTTTCTTCTTTTTCTTCTTCTTTTTTTTTTCAATTGTTTATTCTTTTCATTCATGACTTTATTTTTTTTCATTGTCCTGAATTTATTTATTTTTTTTCAGGAATTCATCTTTTTTCATTTTTTTCTGAATTCATCTTTTTTCATTTTTTTCTGAATTCATTTTTTTTTTTTCATGAATTTCATTTACAACAGTAATAAAATATCATTAATATATCTTAATAATTAATCCAACTTATCTGGACTATGACGATTTCGCTCGTAGATAACTTGCAATGTTGGATTACATTTCGTCTGCTCGACATACTTCAGATCTTATTTTGATGACAATATACGTAGTTACAACCGTTCTCTCCATACAGATACTGCTGTATTCTAATTATCTGTAACAATAATAACTTAAATATGTATGTATCTGGACAAATCAATAATGACATAGTTATAACATAGTCATTAACAATTACTATCAGCTGTTTTTCGATGTTCTGAAATGTCCTGACCGTTTGTTCAGCGTATCAATTTTGTTCAAACACCCTTTATGAGTTGCTATATTGTGGATGTTGTGTACAAGCTGCTCAACCATGTGAATTGTTGTGTTGTATGTATATATCATTGACGTACTGTGATGTATGTGGTTGACTGATATGTTACATGTGTTTGACGTATTACGTGATTGTATGTATATATCATTGACGTACTGTGATGTATGTGGTTGACTGATATGTTACATGTGTTTGACTGATATGTTACATGTGTTTGACTGATATGTTACATTTGTTTGACGTATTACGTGATTGTATGTATATATCATTGACGTACTGTGATGTATGTGGTTGACTGATATGTTACATGTGTTTGACGTATTACGTGATTGTATGTATATATCATTGACGTAACCTGACGTAAGTGTCAGGTCTTAGTCAGATATGACTGAGCTACCGTATAACAGTAGACGGTACTACCTGGTTTCTGTTAGCGCTGAACGTTGGGCGGCGCTTACCAAACCCGACACCCCACATTGTGCCAACGGCTTCGGGCGGAAGAGCGCAATTGGGAGGGTACAAGCCTTACCCTGGTGCGAGGAAATGCAAGCTAAAGACAAAATGTCATGGCAGGGCAGACCAGGCCCTAAGCCTTGGTTGGCGACTGGTCTAGGATCGAAGCTCCGACAGGCGGACAGTTAGAGCATTGCTTTGCTGATCCGGCAGCTTCTGCAGTTTGTCTTGTTCCAGATGTAGGGGTGTTACCTTTCCTCTGGAGTAAACTAGGCAGGCCGAGAGAGGGATCATGCTGCATGGGCAACACATGATCTCTATATTTTAGCCCAGGCTTTGTGCTATGGAGAGGCAATAACTCCATCCCTGGTCTTAACTGGTCTCGGAATCAAAGCGAGAGGCAACTGTTAACGGGTTATAAGTCCTTGTCAGTTT
>JACEFZ010002663.1:0-27770 GCA_014155875.1 Cepaea nemoralis
TGGATGTATGTATTCACGTCAAGGACAATCAGTTGTCGACTACGGATCATGTGATCGTTGGGTATGCAACACTGGATGGTGTTTTGATTTAACTGACGGCACTCGGGGATATAGAGACCGTTAGTAGTTTTAAGGTGTCAACATATATACGCGATAACAGATCTTAATATATGAACTGGCGGTGTTTGAGCCTTAGTTTAGTTACAAGTAGTCGGGCATGTTAACGCGATAACATCTCAGGGATCATTTATAGAATGTAGAGGTGGCGGTGTTTGGGACTTGTATTTTAGTCCAGTGTTCAATATCCCACGATCTAGAGTGGTTCACGTTGACAAACTAAGTTCCAAGGACGGTGAATGCGTTGTCTATCACAATAGGATGTAATTTACGTCGTGGACATCATTTGCTTGCATGTCAAGATAACAGAGAAAATGGTCTAACGATCATTTTCATTGTAGAGGGGGCAAAGCTGTCATGTAGTAAATGACAGTGAGGCAGGCAATTGATGAGTTAGCGCATCAAAGAAGAAGATAACGGGTGTCACAAATGGTGAACATTGTGACACCAACATTGAACGCAATTGAGACGTCATAGGATGACGTCACCTAACACCGTAACGGCTTAAGCTTTAGTTTGGTGATCCAGCAAGGACAAGCTAGGACGTGCTTCAACACCACACAGAATACCGGCCTTTATGATGTTGCCAATCCTCAGTGTCCACATGAAGTCGCTCTAGGTGTGTCCGGCAATTGACTACAGGTACTCCTGGCTAGCCTGAGGCCACGGTCGCTGGCATATATCGTATTCCCTATATGACAGTGGAAGGTAGGCGTTTGTTGTACATTCATTATCATGGCAGGTGGCCCGCTTGGTGCCCAAATATCCACACAGTCTAGATAGATGAATAGCGATGGAGAAGCAAGAGCGAAAGTGCAGTGCGAAAGACTCAAGACTGGATGCGCTCACTCGCTCACGTTTGCTGTTGAAGTTGCCTGCGATAAATTATATTTCAGTTCACTCAAAAGACTTTGTTGTTGGATGTATGTTGGAGTCAGCAGAGTGAGGCCGTCCTACATGTGATTGTACCATTTAGCTCTAGCAGTTAAACGTCAGGTCAATATCATTGTAGAGGAAGCAGGGATCAGCGTTTAACTCATGACAGTAACGACTGAGCTCTGTGATTCAAAGTCTGCTGCTGGAGAGTCTACACTTAAGGCCTGGAACCTGTTGCTGATATGCACATCGACAGGGTAGATAGATGGTGTGCGTTCTACAGGTTTAGTGGTGGTTTTGTTGCTTGTAGAAACTGTCTGCATGTCATTATGCGACGAACATTCACTGGTAACACACGCATCTACAACACCATGGATACTTTCTGTTTGTGCACTTTTATGAAATGACTGTGCACGCTTTAGTTTCAAGGCATGTATGGATGTTTTAAAAGTCTCCTTCTCTTCTTTAAGGATTCGGATTTCCTCTCGAAGAAGAATGTTTTCTTTTTTAAACTCCGCAATAATATTAGTTGTGTTGCTGGTAATAAAATCTTTTAACCTCGTCTCCAAAGCCTGAATTAGTTGATGACAATCATTGTGGCTCTGTGTTTCGGCCGAAGAAAGCGTCTTTGAAGGTGATGTGTTAGTTTGATAAGATTGAGCTGGTAAATTGTGTTGTTTGTCCAGCTCGAAACCAGTGTCTGATTGTTCACTAGACAACGTGATGGATGTTGGCGATGAAGATGATCGATTCAGTCGCTGAGCCGGCGTGTTAACTAACTTTTGTCCCGTCTTGTTTTTGTTTACATTTTCACATCGCTTTGACATAGTTGATGATCGTAAGTTGGAGGACATGTTGACAATATAGGCAGCTCGACAAGGCAAGAAGTAAATAAAACTGCAGGCCTTTCTGTAGATCGTGCGTGGCGCTTATCTCTTGCTAGTCACGCATAGTTAAGTCTCACGTTGTCGTGAATCGATAATTGGTAAAATTTCAAAAATGGATGCTCTTACCCTCACGTGTCACAATGAAATCTTCATTTCACTAAATTAACAGTCACATAAACTTGACAGTTGAGAGTGTGTAAATTCAGTTTTAAAACGAGCACAATAATGGAGTAAATAAAAGCGCCGGCCCTTCTGTAGGGCGTGCGTGGTGATTATCACTTGTTAGCCCCGCATGGCTAATCCTCACGCTGACGTTGATCGATAATTGGTAACATTCAAAAATGGGTGCTCTTACCATCACATATCACAAAGAATCCCTCATTTCACTAAATAAATGGTCACATAAACTTGAAGTGTTGAGTAGTATGTAAATCCATTTTTAGAAATAACACAATGATAAACACAGCATCGCGATTGAATTAAGTAAAACTTGTTAAAATATTCAAAAATCGAGAGAGCATGTGAAAACTCGTCCGCACGCCCGCCCACAGAAGGGTGGTTCCCTCTTTCTTCGTGACAAAAATATCCAGGATCTGTGTTCTATAATGAAGCAAGATCTCACAACACATAAACAGGAAACACAGACTAGAGACAAGACATATCCAAGTGTGAAAATATATACATATATTAAATCAGTCAGTGAAAAACATTTTCAAGCAATGCACAGCAAAAAAGGGCTCATAGAACAAGCGCAGTAATAATGTACAAATGCAGTTTTGTCTGATACATAGCTCTAGCTCGCTCCTACAACAAGATTAACATATGCGTGTCGTTCATGTGAAATGTAACAATTCTGTTCTTTCTGTAAAACATAACCCAAAGTGAATATTATTCACTTTCGAACACAGGACATGAAGCCAGCAATTCTGCTATCTCATATACGCCACAGTTGATAATGAAGTAAGCCAATATCAGCCTGTTAAGAGAGGTGTGAGACAGGGATGTGTAATGTCTCCAGATCTGTTTTCCCTGTACAGTGAAAGTATTTTCAGAAATATGGAAGATATGGAAAGGAATCAACATTGGGGGACGATGCATCAATAACATTAGATATGCAGATGATACAGTCTTGATTGCAGACAATGAACAGGACCTGCAACATTTAGTAGATGCGCTTGTTACACACAGTGAACAATGAAAGTTAAAATTAAATTGTAAAAAGACACAGATTATGGTCGTCACTAGGAAGAACGAAATACCACAATGTAATATACAAGTAAATGGGAATATTCTTCAACAAGTGAATAGGTACAATTATCTCGAAACAGTAATAACATCTGATGGGAGATGCCTTGAAGAGATTAAAACAAGAATCGCCATGGCAAAAGTAGCCTTTAGCGAGATGAAAAACTTACTGACCAATAAAAAGATGTCAATTGAAACGAGAAAAAGAGTGTTGAGGTGCTACATAGAACCTGTACTTTTATATGGATGTGAAGCTTGGACAATGAACAGTCAAGCTGAAAAACATCTGATGGCTGTAGAAATGTGGTTTCTGAGGAAAATGCAAAGAATACCATGGACAGCCAGAAACACCAATGAACAAGTCCTTCAAGAAACAAATGAAGATCGTAAGCTGATTAGAGACATTAGACGCAGACAGTCAAAATGTTTTGGGCATGTTATGATAAGAAATGAATTGGAGAACTTGGTGACAACTGGCAAGATCGAAGGGAACAGACCAAGAGGAAGACCTAGAAGCAAATACCTGGATGGCTTGGCCTCGTGGCATGGTCGAGACAGAAACACGGAGCTGATCCACGACACTGGTGATCGAGTGAGATGGCAAAACATGACCGCCCACGCTTACCGGCATGGCACGTGATGGATGGATGGATATACACCACAAATTAACATATACTCAGTACATTTAGCTAATCTGCTTCTTTCATACACCACAACATCAACACACAGTCAATACATGTAGCTGGCCTGCTCTCTTTCATACACCACAAAATCAATGTGACTGTTTTCTACACATAAAATATAAAACAGACCATATAAGTGCAGATATGGTAATATATACACACCACAGCGTCACTGTCCTTTTCCACTTATTTACACATAGTGCAGATTTAACACACCATGTCGACAACAGTTTTAAAATATTAGTTAGTTAGTTAGTCTTTCCTCTTGAGCCTAACTCGGCGCATAGGACAGAAGTCATGGCTCTCCATGTCCGGCGGTTCGCTGCTAACTGTTCTAAGTCTTGGATGTTCACTTGGCCGTTGAATGAGCCTTCTCTGATGATAATTCTACGCAGGTTTTAAATTATGCGCTAGTCTATAAAATATGCGCTAGTCTTTCGCTGTATGGTGTACATTAGTTTTACGCTAAGTGTTGATTACCTACTATCTGGTGGCTGCATCACCCTGCCTACATGGATGGGTGTTATCGTTTGTTATCAGGCCACCATCACATTACAATACCAGCAAACAATGAGAACATTATCACTTATATATCAGAAATCCAATAATGTTGGATTACAGGCATTAGCATCAACATGTACATGTCACCGTGTGGTTTAGTTCACACAGAAACAAAGACTGAAATTATTGTCGGCACTGAGAAATGTCCCATCTAATGTAGTTTACTGTCACCATAAATTTAAGACGGGTCTTCATCTTCCAGGTCTGTGCCATACTGGGGGCTGGATGGGCTGTAATGGGGTGTGTTGGGGGAATAAGTTGGGCTGCTGGGCTAGTAGCATTGACTCGACTATTACAAGGGATTATATAATTCACTCGACTAATACAAGGGATTATATAATTCACTCGACTATTACAAAGAATTATATATTTCACTCGATTATTACTAGGGATTATATATTTCACCCGACTATTACAGGAGAGTATATTCTCCACTCGATTACGACAAATGATTATATACTTCATTCGACTATCACAAAGGATTATACACTTCATTCAACTACCACAAAAGATTATACGCTTCATTCAACTACCACAAACGATTATACACTTCATTCGCCTACCACAAATGATAATACACTTCAATCGACTACCACAAATTATTATACACTTCAATCGACAACCACAAATGATTATACACTTCATTCGACTACCACAAATGATTATTATATACTTCATTCGACTAGCAAAAGGGATCTTAGGCTTCACAATAATAACACAAGATATTATAGACTTCACTAGACTAACTCATTGTTTTATGTATGTCACCCGACTAACACAGTTGTTTAAAAATTCGCTATAACTACCTTCTTCTTCTTTCGTTCGCCTGAAATATGTTTATAACTGCAATGTTGTCTCTTGTATGAATCTAACAGTCCTTTTTAGTTCATTCAGCGGTCCATAGAGTTTATCTTCCACTGTTGTCTCTCTAGCCAGAAGGTTCGCCTGGATATGTTGTAGTTTGGGCAATCCTGGAGTATGTGCTCTGCTGTCTGCGACGCCAAACCACATGTGCACATGGCTGAGTCACCAATCTTGAATTTTGTATACAAGTGGTTGCGTAATCTATTGTGTCCTGTTCTGAGGCGCAGAAGAATGACCTGTTCTGGTCTGTCCATAACGTGGTAGTCGTCTTGAGTAAGGTTGGGTGGCTTTCTGATTGATTTGATCATTCTTTTCTTTTGGTGGTATGTAATAGGTACATCAGGTTGTTCTTCTTTTGCTCCTTCCTTAGCCAATCGATCAGCTCTGTCGTTTCCGAGGACTCCACAGTGGGATGGTATCCACTGTATGGTGATCTTACGCTGACTGCTAAGTTCAGAAAGTAGTGTCCTCAGAACTGGCAATTTCCCAGACAGGAGCGCCTCTATTACGGATTTTGCATCTGTCAATATCATTGCAGGTTGTGTACCATGGCTGGTATTTTGTAATTTCTCTGTGGCTATCTTGATTGCCTCAATTTCAGCATCATGGCTGGACTACCAGAAGGGATTATATACTTGGCTAGACTACCAGAAGGGATTATATACGTGGCTTGACTACCAGAAGGGATTATATACTTAGCTAGACTACCAGAAGGGATTATATACTTAGCTAGACTACCAGAAGGAAGTTTATACTTACCAAGACTATCAGAAAGGATTATATACTTAGCTAGACTACCATAAGAGATTATATTCTTGGCTAGACTACCAGAAGGGATAATATACTTGGCTTAACTACCATAAGGGGTTATATACTTGGCTAGACTACCAGAAGGGATTATATACTTGACTAGACTACCAGAAGTAAGTTTATACTTACCAAGACTACTGCAAGGGATTACATACTTGGCTTGACTACCAGAAGGGATTATATACTTGCCTAGACTACCAGAAGTGATTATATACTTGGCTAGACTACCAGAAGGGATTATATACTTAGATATACTACCAGACCTGCTATACTACCGGCCTCTGTGGCTAAGGGCTTGCGAACACGGTTTGTGAGCCCGTATACCCGGGTTCGAAACACAGCGGTGCTGGGTTTTTCGAAAAAGGTATTGGAGCCGGTCGTTCAGAAAGCAATGGCAAACTTAGTTAGTTAGTCTTTCCTCTTGAGCCTAAGGCGGCGCATAGGGCAGAAGTCCTGTCTCTCCATGCTTGGCGGTTCGCTGCTACCTGTTGTAGATCTTGGATATTTACTTGGCCATTGAATGAGCCTTCTCTAATGATGGTTCTACGCAGGGTCTCTCTTGGTCTTCCCCGTTTTCTTTTCCCTACTGGTGACCATATGAGGGCTTGGTAGGGGAGTCTTGACTTGTCCATTCTGAGTACATGGCCGATGTAGTTCCAACGGCGTCTTCTTATGAAATTGGATACTGTATCTTGCTTAGTCTCTTGTCTTATTTGCGAATTGGTTCTGAAGTCTGTCCAGTGGATGTTTAGAAGTCTTCTAAGACATTTGTTCTAAAAATTGTCTAATTTTTTTTATCTAAAGCTACCGTTGATTTCCAACTTTCACATCCGTACGTTAACACTGGAATCACACAAGAGTTGAAGATTTTAAGTTTTGTGTGTTTGCTGAGTGTCTTTGACTTCCAGATGTTTGACAGTTTATTGAAGGCACTAGATGCCAGTGCGATTCTAGATGCTATTTCTGGTGTTGAGTCCCCTGTAGATGTCATTTTGCTTCCTAGGTATGTAAAGCTGTTGACTTTTTCAAGAACGTAGCTGTTCAATTTGGTGTCATCTGAACTGTTGGTAAGATCAATAGTCTTTGTTTTTGTGGTGTTAATTTGGAGACCAATTTGCCCTGAAACATTTTGGAGGTGGTTTATTTTCTCTTGGGCATCCGGGTGTGTTGAACTCAAAAGCACTATGTCGTCGGCAAAGTCCAGGTCTTCTAGAATTTTGTCAACCCAATGGATACCCATATTTGTGTTGTTTGTGCATTTGCGCATGACCCAATCGATAGCTATTCCAAAAAGCATCGGTGATAAGACACAACCCTGTTTCACTCCTGTTTCGACTGAGAACCAGTCAGAGTTACCTGTTTCTGTTCTTACGCAGCAACGTGTTTCCAATATGAAATATCCTTGGAATTCAACAAATTTCAGCGAAGCAACATAACATTTAGAGCCAGAAATCTGGTTCTGAAACAACGGGAAGTTTTACGATGGTGGTTTGTCGGACCGCCGATCAACCGTCTTAAGCCGAGCTAGAAAGAAACACGTCTCGCCATCTTGACCTAGAACCGGAAACCAGCAAATGGCAAACTACTGAACGTAAAATTTGCCTAGGAAACACGAACAGCGAAAAAGCTGGGGTTGACTGCTGCGTCCTGTGAAGGACATGCAACTTAATATTATTTATATACTATCAGAGCCGGCTCCGTAGAGATGGAATTACGGACGCAGTTCGTAATCTCGCATACCCGCGTTCGAAACACAGCTGCAGGCGATTTGACAGCAGACCACCTTGCATTGTTTTTTACGAAATGGTATGGGTGCCGGTCGTTCAGAAAGCAATGTCAAACTACTGAACATAAACTTGCCAAGAGATCACAATAGCGAAAATGCTGATGTTGACTGCTACGTCCTGTAAAGGATGTGCAAAGAACTTTTTTTAGACTACCAGAAAGGATTATATACTTGGCTAGACTACCAGAAGGGATTATATACTTGGCTAGACTACCAGAAAGGATTATATACTTGGTTAGACTACCAGAAGGGATTATTAATTGGCTAGACTACCAGAAAGGACTATATACTTGGCTAGACTACCAGAAAGGATTATATACTTGACTAGACTACAAGAAGGGATTATATACTTGACAAGACTACCAGAAGGGATTATATACTTGACTAGACTACCAGAAGGGATTATTAATTGGCTAGACTACCAGAAGGGATTATATACTTGGCTAGAATACCAGAGGGGATTATATGCTTGGCTAGACTACCAAAAAGGTCTATAAACTTGGCTCGACTACAAACATGTTCTGCTGAATTGATCAGATTAACAGACAGGTTTATAGACATTCTCAAAGTACCACACAGTATATAGTCGTCGTTTGACTACCAAGCTGGTCGATAAAAAAAAATCCGACTAGCAAATGGATGTAAAGACATGATCCAACAATCAACAGTTAGTATAGACTTGATAAGACTATCGAAAGGGACCATAGATTTGATAAGGCTATCAAATTGATTATATACTTGATTCGAATACCAAGCAGAAGTATAGACTAGAGCAGAATATCAACAGAAACCATAGACTTGATCAGACTATCAACAGAGATCATAGACTTTGTCAGACTATCAACAGAGAACATAGACTTGGTCAGACATTCAACAGAGAACACAGACTTGGTGAGACTATCAACAGTGAACATAGACTTGATCAGACTATCAACAGGGATCACCGACGTTAGCTGAATATCAACAGTGACCATAGACTTGATCAGACTATCTAATGGGATCGTAGACATGAGCTGACTATCAGCAGGGACCATAGACTTCAGCTGAATATCAATAGGGACCATAGACTTGAGCAGACTACCAAATGATTATATAAAAGTTTTCAATCAAAAGTGACTATACAGGCTAGTGACTAGCGGTGACCGATAGCACAATGATACAATTTTGTGACCAGGGTGAACTGGTCGCTATACCCCAGTCGCCCGAACAGGAAGCAGTTGTGCGGGTGCTGCCTTGCTTCAAAATGATGCATTACACTAGCGTAATGCGTGACAGCTTGGCCATGGCTTGACTAATTCCTTTATTTCATCACACGTGTTGCTTTAATTGTCTCCCGATTAGAGAACCAACTATCGTTAGGTTGTCTTCTCATTCCCTTTGGTCTTTTACATTGCAAAAGTTCTTTTGCTGACCGTTCCTGTCAAGATTGTGTTCTGAGAATGCCATAAAAGTGATGAGTGAGCTAATCGTCAGTCCAGAGTATCTTCTACCGTTAATTCAATCTAATGCAATGAACAGCTAGCGCTTAAATTTATTACAACTTCCTAAGCCTAGATTGGACTTATACAAAACATGTCTCGCGTTTTTCTGGTGCTCACTTGTGGAATAGCCTTCCACCAGATCAGAAAACTCCAATGAGTCCCTACACATTCAACCGAAAACTCTTTCAATACCTACTTCATACCGACTATATGCCTCCATAAGTCACCTACTGGTATCAATTTTTCACTATCACTCTTCACTGTATGTGTGTGAATGAGAGAGTGGGTGAGAGAGTGAGTGAGAAAGAGTGTGAGCGGAAGAATTAGTATGAGACAGAGAGAGTGAGAGAGTATGCATGCGCGTGTGACTGAGTGAGTGTAAAAGTGAGTGAGTGTGTGTAGACGTATGTGTGAGAGATTGAGTGAGAGAATGCATGAATCTGAGAGAGTGGATGTGTTGTGTGTCTGCCTGCCTGTGTGATAGAGTGAGAAAGTGAGTGAGTGAGTGTGAGTTAGAGAGTCAGTGAGTGAGTGAGTGAGTAAGGGAGCGTGAGTGAGAGATAATTTGTGAGTATGCGTGTATGTGCGCGAGTGAGTGAGTGTGAGAGCGAGTTAGTGTGTAAGGGAGAGATAGAGTGGTTGAGTGAGAGAGTGCATGAGAAAGTGAATGAGTGAGAGAGAGTTAGTGTGTATGTCGTCTGTTTGCTTGTCTGTGTGTGCGAATAAGAGAGTGATTTAGTGTGATTTAGAGGGTGAACCAATGAGAGAGAGAGAGAGAGAGAGAGAGAGAGAGTAAGTGGGAGAGTGAGTGAGCGATTGAGTGAGGGGGAATATGTGAGTATGTGTGTGTGTGTGCGTGTGTGTGTGTGTGTGTGTAAGTGATGGCGAATGTGAGAGCGAGTGCGTATAAGCATGAGAGAGAGAAATAGTGAGTGGGAGAGAGGGAGAAAATGAGACAATGAGAGGGTTAGTGTGCCAGTGTGCGTGAAAGAAAATTAATAGAGAGAGAGGAGAGAGAGAGAGAGAGAGAGAGAGAGAGAGAGAGAGAGAGAGAGAGAGAGAGAGAGAGAGAGAGAGAGAGAGAGAGAGAGAGAGAGAGAGATGAGCGCAAGCATATCACTATGCCATATTTTTTTCCTGTATCCTCATCTTTCATATTAGCATTTTTACTGCCAATTGAATTTAACATGCACTGCTTATTTCATCATGTTTATGTCAATTCCAGGAATTATCTTACTGGATTGGACCACTATTTTATTTTTACGTTACACAAAGTATATCATATATTCATCACCAATTTCCATATTTTCCATGTTTTCCCATTGTTTCCCAATTTTGAATGTTATTGTGAGGATGCTCACGATAGTCGACAGTGTGTACGTGTGAAAAGTGTGTTACCTGAAGTAACTACAGTACCTAAACTCAAGGTATTCATCCAGCTAACTTTCCGAGGAGATGACGTAATGCAACGTCTGCGGGACAGGCTCACCACAGCAGTCGGGCGAACTTTCTGTGCTGCAACTCTAGTCATCAGGTACCGAAACACACCGATCCCCATCCCAGCAGTAAAAGAACCTGTAGCTTTGTACGCCAAATCAAATTGTATTTACCAATTTACATGCAGATGCGAGGCCATCTACATAGGTAGAACTGAGCGACAGTTACATTGCAGGGTTTCGGAACACATTCCGAATGGGTTGGACAAGATACTACACACAGAAGATGGTAGCCTAGGCAGGCCGACACACCCGAACAGTCCAGCTTCATCGGTCGGGAGACATGTGCTCGAGAGCGGTCACGTGGTTGAAAGAAACAGTGCCTTCCGTGTGTTTTTCAACACACAAAGTAGTCGATTGTTAAAGTTTGCTGTAGCTATAATAATCAACCTTCGTAAGCCGTCCTTGTGCAAGCAGAAAGACATGTTAGTCAGTTTAAAATGCCTACCCAGCATGTGAAGACAGGATTCGGCAGACTGCGCGGAAGAAATCATTCTTGATTCAACGGGCAAGACGGCGTCTACCTGCAAAGCGTTGTGGAACGTAATGAGCACGGCAAGGCACGTAGAGCGCCCTGGTCATCCACTGCACCTGTATTCGTCTCCAATCGTCTCGACTTGTCTTGCCACTGGACTCAGATGGACTCAGGCGAGAGAGTGAGGTCGACGAATTGCGCAACTCTTCCTCACTTTAATCCAAGTCATCGCGCAAGTCATTCTTCATCCAACGTCACTTATCACCTTCAAGCCCTGTGGCGATGGGCGAGCGGCAAAGCGGCAGGCGTGGGTACGCTGGCAGCCGTAGTCGCAGACCTGCACACAGGCGGCTCAGGCCATATGGTCGTCTTCTACTGACCGGAGCAGCAGTGGGATTCGGCAGCCCCCTGAGCGACTGAGCAGCCCTCTATAGGAACACACTGCTCACCTCCATAGCATGAGGAAGGGGCTAGAAAAGGTGCCCTAAACATTGTCTGCTTCATCACTACCTAACCAGCTAGCCGCGGTTGGTGGGTACCCTAACTGCGTTCGACATACAAAGAAAGATAAAACAAGCAAAGCTAAAAGAGTAAACCATATTCCCTTAACAATTGGAACTTGGAATGTACGCACCCTACTTGACAGAGACGGCGCGTCGGGTCCAGAGAGACGAACAGCACTGATTGGGAGAGAGCTGGGCAGGTACAACATCGACATTGCAGCCTTGAGCGAGACACGACTTGCAGAAGAAGGCCAAATCTGTGAAATTGGTGCCGGCTACACATTTTTCTGGAGTGGAAGGAAAAGCGAGGAAAGACGCCAATCCGGTGTGGGATTTGCCATTAAGTCGGCCCTGGTCGGCAAATTAGCTGGATTTCCAATGGCTATAAACGACAGGCTCATGACCATGAAGTTGCCTCTGCTGAATGGAAGGAAGCACGCAACCATTGTGAGTGTCTACGCACCAACTATGACAAACGAAGATGATGTCAAGAACAAGTTCTATGAGGACCTGCACAATGTATTAACATCTGTTCCCAAAGGAGACAAACTTATACTCCTTGGGGATTTCAATGCCAGAGTAGGCACGGACACCACCTCTTGGAGTGGCATTATTGGAAAGCATGGAGTCGGAAATTGTAACAGCAATGGACTCCGCCTCCTTCAGACATGTGCCGAACATGATCTCCTGATTACGAACACAATTTTCCGTCTCCCTTTGAGAAATAGGACATCGTGGATGCACCCTCGCTCGAAACACTGGCACCTCATTGACTATGTCATCGTCAGGAGGAGTGACAGACAAGACGTTCGAGTGACAAAATCCATGTGTGGTGCCGAATGTTGGACAGACCATCGTCTCATTGTCTCGAAAATGAACATCCACATCAGGCCACCACGGCGTCCTCAAGGGGCGAAAATGCAAACAAAGCTAAATGTCACCCGCCTAAACAGCAAGAAAATGCAGCAGTCATTTGAAAATATGCTGGAAGACCGCCTCAAGCCCAATGCTGAAGCTAAACAGGATACAGAAACAGAATGGAGAGCCCTAAAGGACACCATTTACAACACTGCTATGGAAATCCTGGGGCCAGCCCCCCGAAAGCATAAAGACTGGTTTGATGAAAATTCCGAAGACATCAACCAATTGCTGGCCGAGAAACATCTTCTCCTCAAGGCACATTTGAATGACCCAAAGTCAACATCTAAAAAAGATGCTTTCAAGAACATTCAGAGAGTAGTGCAGCAGAAACTTCGGCACATGCGGGACTCCTGGCTGAGCAGCAAAGCTGATGAAATTCAGGGCTTTGCTGACAGACATGATATGAAAAACTTCTACGACTCACTGAAAGCGGTCTATGGTCCTTCATCACCAGGCATAGTTCCCCTCCTCAGTGCAGACGGGGGAACATTGGTCACTGATAAGAAAGAAATCCTCCAACGCTGGGCAGAGCATTTCAGCAAAATCTTAAATGCAGCTTCCTTCTTCGATGATGAAACCATCAACTGCCTTCCCCAAGTTCCCACCAATGAGACACTTGATGACCTGCCAACCATAGTGGAAATAAACAAAGCCATCCAGCAACTCTCCAGCGGCAAGGCACCTGGTCCTGACTCCATCCCAGCAGAGATATACAAGGCAGGTGGGCCGGTCCTAACAGAGCAGCTTCACCAAATCTTCACAAACATATGGATGAACGAGACCATGCCACAAGATTTTAAGGACGCGTCAATAGTCCACCTTTACAAACGTAAAGGAAACCGCCAATCCTGTGACAACCACCGAGGCATCTCCTTGCTTTCAATTGCAGGGAAGATACTCGCCAGAATTCTTCTCAATCGCCTCACAGCCCATCTCGATCAAGGTCTTCTTCCTGAGAGTCAATGTGGCTTCAGAAAAGAACGTGGAACTGTTGACATGATTTTCGCTGCAAGGCAGCTGCAAGAGAAATGTCAGGAACAGAACTGCGAAATGTTCTCCACTTTCATTGACCTTACCAAGGCTTTTGATACAGTCAGCAGAGAAGGACTGTGGAAGATTATGGCAAAATATGGCTGTCCACGAAAGTTTGTCCAAATAGTGCGGCTATTTCATGATGGCATGCAGGCAAAAGTACAGGAAAATGGCGAACTGTCTGAACCCTTTCCTGTCACCAATGGAGTGAAGCAAGGATGTGTCCTGGCACCAACACTGTTCAGCCTCATGTTTTCAGCCATGCTTATGAATGCCTTCGAGAACAACGACATTGGAATAGACATCAACTACCGTATGGATGGAAAGTTATTCAATCTCAGAAGGCTGAAAGCTAAAACCAAAATTAACAGCGACACCGTCAGAGAGCTCCTGTTTGCTGATGATTGCGTTTTGTACGCCAACTCAGAGGCGGACATGCAACATAATGTTTCAGCTTTCTCACATGCCTGTGCCAACTTTGGGCTCAATATCAACTTGGAGAAGACTGTAGTTATGTACCAGCCAGCTCCAGGGAATAATCACACTGTGCCGAATATCAAAGTGAATGATCATAGACTAAGTGTTGTGGACAAATTCACCTATCTTGGTAGCACTGTGTCACAAGCTGCCACAATTGATGACGAAGTGAATGCAAGAATCTCCAAGGCCAGTGCGGCCTTTGGCAGACTGTACAAGAATGTATGGGACAGAACTGGAATCAGCCTGCAAACAATGCTAAAAGTCTACAAAGCAGTTGTATTATCCACACTGCTATATGCTTGTGAAACCTGGACTGTTTATCAGCGACACGCTAGGAAATTAAACCACTTCCACACAGTCTGCCTAAGGAAGCTACTGAAGATTAAATGGCAAGACAAGATTCCAGACACTGAAGTCCTAGAAAGAGCATCCATGCCCAGTATCCACACTCTACTGATGAAGAATCAGATTCGCTGGGCTGGTCACTTGACTCGCATGCCAGATCACAGGCTCCCTAAACGAATTTTTTACAGCGAACTGCGTTGTGGTAAACGCTCCCAAGGTGGCCAGAGGAAACGCTTTAAAGACACTCTGAAAATTTCACTGAATGCTTTTGGAATTCATCACGACACCTGGGAGGCTGCAGCCAGAGACCGAAATTCGTGGCGTGCATCATTACGCAAGGGTGCAGTCATATGTGAGGCAACCAGGACTGCAAGAGCTGTGAAGAAAAGGCAGGACAGAAAAACCACTGCAGGAAATCCTCCTCCAGAAACGTCAAGCATTCCTTGCCCACATTGTCAAAGAACATTTCGAGCCAAAATAGGCCTTATCAGCCATCTTAGAACCCACGGTTCCATACCTTCAACCCCACTGGATGAAATGAATGGTCATCATCATTCTTGATGGACAAACAACAACAAACAATGGCTGGAGGATGTGTGTGTTTGTGGGAGGATGCGTGTGGGTTGGGTATATGTGGGTGGTGGGGTGTGTGTGGGTGGGAGGTGTGTGTTTTTTTTGGTGTTTATGGGTGAGGGATATGTGTGGGCAGGTGGGGAGAGATGTGTTTGTGGGTGAGGATGTGTGTATAGGTGGGGGATGTGTAGTTGAGAGGTGGCGGATATTGGGTTATGTGAGTGGGTGTAGGTTGGCTGATGTGTGTTTGGGTGGGTGAGGAAAATTGTGAGGGTGTGGGATATAGTGCGGGATGTGTGGGTTGATGGGAGTATGTGTGTGTGGTTTTGTGATGTGTGTTTTGCTGGGTGGTTGCGGGTGTGTGGGTGGGTGGTAGAGAATATGTGGGTGGGTGTGTGCGTGTCGGTTATGGGATGGGTGGGGGATGTATGTGTGGGTGGGGAAATGTGTGTTGGTGGAGGATCAGTGGGTGGGTGGCGGCTTGTATATTTGCCTGAGTCTGTATGAGTGCGTGGAGGTATGTGTGGGTGTGTAGGGTGTGGTGGGTGGGGGATGTGTGGGTGGCTGAGGGATGTGTGGGTGGCTGCGGGGTGTGAGGGTGGATGGGGGATGTGTCTCACAACATTGCAATATGCACTGTTTATGTTTACAACTTTCATTTGACAATGTTTTTTCCCCATGTGAATGTACCATGCGTAATATGCATTGTGTATGCTTACAAAATCCATTTGACAATGTGTTTTTTTTCCCTATGTAAACGTAACATGCACATTTGATAAATGAAAGATGAGTGATCGAAAGGGCCGAACGTAAGACGGGCCTGCG
The DNA here is from genome assembly GCA_014155875.1 of Cepaea nemoralis. Taxonomy (NCBI): domain Eukaryota; kingdom Metazoa; phylum Mollusca; class Gastropoda; order Stylommatophora; family Helicidae; genus Cepaea; species Cepaea nemoralis. Next base: position 15,961 of record JACEFZ010002663.1, read on the forward strand.
TGTCCAATTTGTTAACCTTTTAAAATAAAGTGTGTTCGTTCGTTCGTTCGTTGTTCAACTGCCATTAGTGACGTGTGCCAGCCGAGGATCTATTGTAGATAATGTAAATGATTTTACATGAGCTAAAGGCCCATCAAGTATACCCACATCGCTAGTCTCACGGGAGTCTCCGTGGCGAAGTGGTCAAGCCGTCTGACTCAGGCTCCAAAGGTTGTGGGTTCGATTCCGGGCCGCGTGCTTAGGTTCATGAGTAGCATTTTGTCGGAGGCTACTGGGGTCGTCGCTGAAGCTACGGAGTTCGTACTTTGTGCGACGCTTTCGGCAGTTCGCTGCGGAAAAAAAATACTGAGCCTTATGAGATAAAAACCAGGTGCAATGAAGTCGACTATGTCGACTTTTAAGCCACTAGAATCACACCAACCCATCAAGTATACCCACATCATTAGAATCACACCAACCCTTGAAAATATACTCACCTCTCTAATATCATGCCAACCCCAATAAGTATACCCACACCAATAGAATTCCAATTCCAATTTTCAAAAATAAATCTCAAATTCGGTCTCGTCTAACCTGCTTCCTCAGCGTCGGTTATTGTTGAGATCCGTGGTTGTGTGGACTGTTAGTCCTAATTCATACTGGTTTTATTGGTTCCGCTCTGTTCGTCGGATAAAGTTATTTTCTTTCTGTCTTATGCTGGTCCTGATAAAGACCGGTCCTTGGTCGGGCGTTTTTTTTTCCTCTCTATTAGCACTAATACGTGTTTGTTGTTTCTTGTGTTGTCCTCGCCGGGGCTGGTCTCGTCATGTTCAGTCCTTATAAGGACTTGATTTAGGCAGAGGCAGAGAGTTCAAGTGCAAGTCTCAAGTTGTTCCCCCCGGTCAGCTGCCCGTATTCCTCTAGGTTCGCTTTCATGTTTTCGTCATCGGTGTCCGATAGAATCATACCAAACCCAATAAGTATACCCACATCAACAGAATCACGCCAACCCATCAAGTGTAGCCATGTCACTAGCATCACACCAGCCCTAGAATATATACCCATATCATAAGAATCACACCGACCCATCAAGTCTACCCATATCATAAGAATCTCACCGACCCATTAAGTATACTCACAACACTAGAACCCTGGACACACCATCAAGTATACCCACATGACTAGAAACACGAAAGCACTAACAAGAACACTCACTTTTCTAAAATCACACCGACCCTAGAATCTATACTCACCTCACTATCAACTGCTTCATAAGAGATGTTGAATGAAAGAATGTATGAGAGGAAATAGAGAAGAAGGGGCAGAATGTCAGACGGGCCTGGGTGCCCAATTCTTAACCCTTTGAAAATAAAGATTTTCGTTCGTTCGTTCGTTCTTTCGTTCGTTCACTAGAACCACGAAAGCACCAACAAGTATAACTACATCACTAGAACCACGAAAGCACCAACAAGTGTACTCACCTCACTAGAATCACACCGACCCCAGCAGGAATTGACCGACACCAGACCGCTACATCGAACGACCGCTCCCTCCCGGGTGTAGACTGGGGGTTTGGTCACATGTTGCCCGTACTGTCGAATATGGCAGCCTAGGGTTGTGCTGGGGTCAATGACAGATGCAGCGGGCGTCAGTAGAAGGCTGAGGTAGATAGCCAGAACGGCCATGATTGGGCCAGGCTGGCCCAGCACGGGTAGATGATGGAACCTGGGTCCTAGGCTAACAGCTGCAGACGAGAAACACAATTTAATTAGGAGGCAGCTATATTAAGAGATGCTGTGCTAAACAAACAGTAGGGTTGGACCCAAACAAACAAACAATTCATGGCGGAAATTGGGAAGAAGGGATGTGTCACAGTTATGGCATAAAAGTTGTTAACATGGTAGCAGATATGTTGATTGATTGATTGATTGATTTAGGAACCGACATCACAGCATTCGGGGCATTCCCATAAGCACTCCGTTCCCATCCTCAGCAGCCAGCGAAGAGTTCCAACATTAATATTACCAGTAGCAATCTGATTATATGTCCGTCTCGCCTTTCCTCTGAGCGTCGATCGTCGGCCAGATCCCCTCGTCACCCCTCTGCTGTCGCATTCTTGCCAGACCATGGTGATCCATTTGCTCCTCCGAGGTGTACACGTGCTCTCACAAGGCCGCAACCACCTTATCATGCATCAATACTCCACCAAGTTTTGCTGAGCCAGCCAATCTGTCTGCCTGTTCATTCCCCAGCACACCAGCATGCCCCGGAGAAAAGATCCAGGCGATGCTTGTCACCCGTGGCTTCCGAAGCGAAGCAAGCCACTCTGCACGAAGCTTGCCTGTCCTCACCCTACTCAGCAATCTTTCTGAGTCAGTTACAATCACGATGTGTGTGTGTGTGTGTGTGTGTGTGTGTGTGTGTGTATGTGTGTGTGTGTGTGTGTGTGTATCATATTCTCCATCCAGCGGAAAAAAATATGTTGTATATATGACAACATTTCGGCGATATATAAGCCTACGACATATAAGTAAAGTCGCTTAAGGCGATTAATTATCCCATGTCACTAAATCAGGTAAGACTCTCTGTAACGAAGTTCTTCTTCTCAGTACACATTCAGACGTCAGCATGAGCCTATCCACAGAAAGCAGCGGACAGCTTCAGCTTGTTGACATCTCCATCAGATTTGTCTTTAGGTCAAAATACACGGTGAATTTTAATGATTGGAGTTTCTGAAAATATTGCCGCTCCAAGTTTTGTATTTACCTTTTATGTTGAATGAACTCCACAAAGGGCGAATAGAAAACTTGGAATGGCAATATTTTCAAAACCCCACAGTCTTTAAACAATACACCCTATAGTTTTCCCCGTTCTGCACATGTCGGATACCTCCTGCAACAAACGTGTAGCTTTCATTTCACCAGTTACACAGTTACATTCATCGACTCGCTCGCTTTGAACGCAAGCCTAGTCCATTTATAAGCCAATAACTCATCAGCGTGTCACAATGTTGTTTAGTGGGGAAATAGTTACAGGCTCAAGACGTGCGCATCGACTCCATTACACCGGGTTTTCCCCCATCTTGACCAGTATCTCTCCGCTCAACGACAAGCCGTCTGCCGTCAACATCGCACAAAGCACGAACAACCGTGTTCCATCGCTAACCTTCCCTCTCCCTCTCTACTTCTCTATTTTTACAAATATATTTTTGTGTCGTGTTTTTCATGTTGTTGTATCCGTGTCTGTTGTTTTATATGCTGACGAAGGTTTTGGCCTCAACGTCTATTTTGCTACTTGTGATTTTGTTCTAGTAAAGCTAAACTAGAAAACTTGTGTGAACTGGTATTATGCCAATTATGCGCCAAATATGGCGCGGAAGCCATGACATTGAACAAGCAATTAGAAAGTCGAATATAGGCCCTGGAGATGTGGATATACAGAAGAATATGGTATATTTCATAGAATTTTTTTTTAATGCAAACTACTGAGCGTAATCTTGCCTAGTACATCAACAGCAGCTGAAAAATGCTGATGTTAACTGCAACGTCCCGTAAGGAATATGCGAGGAGGGAAAAGCTACCGTGACTTGGTAAAACTTACTCGAAACAATCGCAATTGAAGTTTAAATGACAGTCCGAAACGAACCCACAACCTTCAATACGCCAGGCAGGACGATTTAACCATTTCGCCAATGACATCCTCGCCACCACTCCCACTTTACAAAGCTAAACATCAAGGCCATCAATCTACATCATAGTAAGCGGGGTGATACTAGAACAACTAACAAGTTTCTCATTTCATGGACGTGTAATAACAGATGATGGTAGCAGTGAAATAGAAATCAAAACGAGAATAGAAATGACAACAACAAAAAAATTCTCTCAACATCATGAAATCAGTATTGGCATCTAGAGAGATTAACACCGCATTAAAAATGAGAATTGTCAGATGTTGTGTATATTCAAAACTATTATATGGCGCGGAAGCCTGAACATTGAACAAGCAATTAGAAAGTTGAATAGAGGCCCTGAAGATGTGGATATACAGAAGAATGTGTTAAATTTCATGGAAATTAAGAATTCAAACAAACAAACAAACAAACAACCAATCAATTACAGGGGTTTTAGAAAAACTGGGAATGGAGAGAGAGTTGATGAAAGAAAGAAAAAAAAGAGGCAAGGGAAATATTTTGGCCACGTTAAAATACACATTACTCTTATGGGACGCTGGGGTGTTTCCAAGGCACCAGGGCCAGGTTCTATACTGACCAAGACCTACTAAAATATGTCCAGAAATGAATGCCGTCATTCACGATCAATTATTTTGAAAACTGTCTGTTGCATCGTTATGAAATTTTTTTGCCGTCTTATATTTACCCCCACCCAAGGAATATGTCTTTGATAGGTCCAAAAGCAACTTAAATCATCGAAAGCGGCGACATTTCTTTGATGTTTTGGGGAAAATGTAGTGAATTCACGCTAAAAAAATAGTCTTACAGTAAACCACGTTATTTCCTGGTAAGGACACAAGTACAAGGCGTAGCCAGATTCGTATGAGAGTGGGTGCAATAAAAAAAAAAAAGTAGCTTAAAAGTCGACAGGGTCGACTGCATTGCACCGGGTTTTTATCCCGTATGGCTCAATCTCTTTCCGCAGGGCGGAAAGCGTCACACAAAGCACGAACTGCGTAACTCCAGCGACGACTCTCGAAAGTCTCCGAAAAAATGCACTCGTGAAATGAAGGATTCGAACATACAACCTTCGGAGCCCGAGTCAGACGAGCTTGACCACTTCACCACGGAGACTCCCGAGAGAGGTGCAATGTGTAATATTAGTAAAGACAGAGAATTTACAGAGACATGGGGTAAATAATGTGTAAATTGACAGGAAAGTAGAAAGAATATATTTCTTACCTTATTTTTCATTTCCTTCTTGTTTCTTCAGCTGCTGGTTAATAATTGTACACAAATGTTCATCTTACTAGGATGCATTTAGCTTTTTATATTGAGTTAGTGAAAGCTTCCAAATAGCTGTGCGTTAATGTGCGTATGGAGTGACCAGAAATGATACCGCAATTTAGTCATCATGTGTCCATTTTTAAGGATCTGTTCTGCTGTCTGTGTAGTTTGTTCACACGTACACATGGGTACGTTTTTGAGTCTTCTCTTTGAGTCTTCGTGAAAGATTGTCTACTCTGCTGTTTACTGTTCAGAGACGGAACATGATTACCTGTTTTGCACTATGAAAATAGTTGTCAGTGTCTCTGTAGAGGGCTTTCTTCTTAACGACCAAGATGTTGGTCCTCTTTTCATTGCAGTTTATAGATTGATTTGTATGCACGTGTGTTGTCCCCTAATTTGATAACGTGTTTGCTCTCACGTTTCTTGTTATGCCACAATATGTCAGTTTCCACCGCAATATTACTCTTCTGTTGGTATTCAATGCGCTTAGTGTGTGTGTGTGTGTGTGTGTGTTATTTTTTTTCAATACAATTTTTTGTCACCGCTGAGGGTTTGCGGAACTTGAAAATTCATCACTGTGGAATACAAACCGTTGCCATTGACATTGTGCTGATGCTGTAATGTTTAGGGCCTGCAATTCGTCTGAATGGTTGGAGCAAAATATCCCAGTAAGCGTGCACGCGGATTAAGGTCTGCGATCTGCTCAGACCTTAATCTGTGTCGGACGATTCCAGTAGGTTGATGACTGCTCTCGGTTGCATAAAACTCAATCCATCCTTTTTCCAATAGTCCTCTTCCTCTTTCAACACAAGGTCCTCACATTTCCCAGTAAATTTTATCAATATTTAATAGAGCGGACTGGATTAGTATCTTGACGTCAGACAATTTGAATATAGTATTGTCAGCTGCCACCTGTCCTTTAATTTTAGCTCACACGAGTTCTATAGGGTTAAATTGAGAGTGGTACGGAGGGAAATCTTAATCAACCATGACGATGCTCTTCTATCAACTTGTCGATTTGATATTTCTTGCTTTTTTTTTTTTTTTTTTGGCGTCTGTTTTACAAGGGACAACAATTCTAGCTAGAAATACTATTCTGGAAATGGTATGTTTTCCATTCGGAGCCATATCTTTATTGCTCCCCTTGTGCTCGATGCTGTAGGTATTTTGTCTTCTTGGGTAACAACATTAATATCATGCATTGTCCATAATTGGACATGACGGTCTATCTAGGGATGTAAGCACCATAGTATTCTCGAGCCAATCTCTAAATACATTACCATTCATCTTATTATGATAATCCCTATTGTCTGTATGCTTTGATACGAACACGAGCCCAGCATTCTGTTGTAAGCCATTATGCGTATTACCAGCATGGGCCACGACCAAAAGCTGTCCTATACTAATGGGCACATATCGCTTTAACTGTCCATCCACTGATTGCCACTCCTTATAACTTGTGTGGTGCGCATTGATCCACATTTCATCCAAATACACTATGCCATAATTTTCTTTGCGCATTTCCCTTATTTCACGTAGGTATCTGCTTCTCATGGCTCCTAAATGCGGTTGCTCGCAAAGAATTATTTCTACCTCCCTTGTACTTTCTAAAAGTGAAGATAGTGTCCTTATAATTTTTCACAAAGTTGTTTTGGATAGCTCTATGTTATTGTTCTTTCTCAACCAAACCCTAAGTTTTTTTTACAGTCACTGTTTCTTTGGCATCCATCATTTTTATAATGCTGGATAATCCTGGATATAAAATCCAAAATTTTATAGTTTTAGGAGTCTCCGTGGCGAAGTAGTCAAGCCTTTTGACTCGGGCTCCAAAGGTTGTGGGTTCGATTCCGGGCCGCATCCTTCGGTTCACAAGTTAAATTTTTCGGAGACTTCTGTGGGTCGTCGCTAGAGCTGCGGAGTTCGTGCTTTGTGCGATGCTTTCAGCGCTGCGGAAAGAGACCGAGCCATATGGGATAAAACCCGGTGCAATGAAGTCGACCCTGTCGAACTTTTAAGCGACTCGTTAAAGCATTTTATAATAGCTCGCCTTATGACATCTTTGTCAAAGCTGTCTACAATAACCTTTCTACCTACCGTGTGGTTATTGCGTGGTGGTTTAATTCCAGATTCTTGCACCCATCGACGAAATGACCGTTTACTTAAACCCAATGCATGCACTGTTCTTTTTTCGGAATTTGTAATGGTATAAAACAGTTTCCTGCGATCAGCTTCTATACAAAAATATGTTTACAACTTCATAGCGATTCTTTGAAGTGTATACACAATTTCGTATTCTTCTTCTTCTTTGCGATCATCCGGAGTGTTTTTTCAGATGTGATTGCGGTGTGTCTGGTATGCGCCCTTGGGCCGAAACCCGTAGGCCAACACAGCCGGCTTTAGCGTGCTTTTTTGACCAGGTAGCATTCCTGGGAGACTCTCACTGTTTGTGGTACCGTCCACAACCCAGCTGGCCAAGTTGGAACGGTCGAAGACAACGGTCGTCCCTAAAGGAAGGCAGGGACAGTCTATGGCACTTTTCCGCCTACCAGGGTGGCTTCCATAATTGCAGGGCCGACACATAGCGCCCTGGTGCTTAGCTCACCGAGGGAATCGTCACGTCCTGCTCATGGCTGCTTTAATTCCTCACTTCAATATATTGGGTTTTTCGTTCGCCCCGGGCCGTTCCTGCACAGACCAGATTGGTCTGCAGTCAATATCCACTCAGCGAGTTTTTCGGACATGTGCTTGTCGTTGTGTCCGTCAGAGCTGTTCCAGACACGTCGGACATTCGGAAACTACCTAGTCAGAGCTGTTCCGAACAAGAGCGGTATTCGGAAACTAGGTAGCTGTTCCTAGCACGAGGGAAGACTAGTTAGAGCTTTTCCGGTCACGAAAGACGTTTCACTCGGACGTAATTGCGTAGTGCCATTTTTATTTTGCCGCCCGTAGGCTGGCACTTCCGGCTTCAGCGGGCATTTTTGATGAGGTTAGCCTTCCTCGGGTTTCGAGACTCTTATTTCGGCTTCCACACAGCAAGCTTTTGCTTCGGGCTGCCACGTAATGGATTCACAAGACAGGCGTTCCATTTCGTGTCAACGAGACAATTTTCCACCTTTGACTACACTCACTCCATGAGTACGGTTACAGACTATCTACGGAACGTGCGACCGAGGTGTTTTTCCACCTTTTGTACTCGCTCACTGAGGTAGGCTACATGTGCTGTCGGCTCAGCACCTTACCTCCATGCGTCCGTGGGCGAGTAACGGTCAGGCCCTCTCATCCGGGGATACCTCATATTCCCCAGCTAAGAGCCATCTAACGAGTACCTGCGCCAAGCATGTAGCTTGCTCAGCACCTCACCTCAATTTTGAATGTAGGTTTGTGTCGGCCAGACTCTCACTTCCGAGGGTTTATGGCTTAGAGACGTTCAGCCATACACCTCGGCTGGGAGCCTTAGAGGTTATGTCCGAACTGAGATTTTGGCATCGTTTGCCTGATTTTGACTGCTATCCTCTGTCTACCTGCAGAGCAGCAGGTTGTGTCTCTCTTAATCTGGTCCCTATCCCAAGAGCTGTCCGATACGTAGTTTTCATCCATCGGCAAGCACATGGGATCGATGGAACACGCAAGCTCCCCCACCACGGCAAGGTGGAGACACATTCGGGGAGCAATTTCGCATTCAATCCCATTGACAAATATTCACACATTTCAATGTTAGCAATAAGTGGTATGATTTAAATAATAATAATAATAATAATAATAATAATAATAATAATAATAATAATAATAATAATAATAATAATAATAATCAGGTTTCATGAAATAATCCACAGTTTGATGACACCTCTGAACAGTCCCAGTTTAAACTGCGCGGGGTTCTTGGCATAAGGCCAATCCCATGAAAAATGTAAAATATTCAACATTGAACGCTGATTGTCTGGCTACTTTGTAATACATTTAAAATTATGGACTTCATCTCTGGCCCGTAAATTATATACCGCATACAAACAAACTTTGAAATCTGCTGTAAAATTTCCAGAACAAAACTTGTTTTGTTGGGTGGACATAATGATAAGGTTATATGCTAAATCTCATCATTTTCCTTCAGTTGGTTACTGAGATATGGAATTTTATATTGGGGCAGACAAAAGTGAACATACTATAGCACGTCCTCGCCGTGTATCCTGGGCAACAGGTCCCTTCGGGGTCCTGGCTAACGTAGCAGGATCGCTGATTCTTCCGAAGTCGGAGAGTATCTGCCTGCACGGCGAGGAACCACCAGTCTGCACACCAATAAGCCAGACATGGGACAACAGATACTCACGCAAACCTCAGTCCGGTATGACATCACACTCATGTTGGACAACAGGATGTCTTCATCCGACATACAGGACCTTGCGCTGGAGTCAATAGCCAGCGAACACAAGCAAGCAAGCAAGCAACATTACTCTTATTTAAAAAAAAAAAAAAAAAAAAAAAACATACTGGAGGGTAAGGTTGAAGGCAAGCGAGCAAGAGGTAGACAAAGATACAAGTGGTAATATAACATCAAAAGAAGGACGGACATCAATCTGGCAGAATGTACAGTCAGGGCGAGAGACAGACAGTGTTGAAAATCCATTGCAGCCAGCCTTTATTTGGAAAGGGTTCCTGGTTGATTGATTGATTGAAAGCAAAACACACTAAAGAAATCCAATGTCAAAAACAAAAATCCCAGTGCACCTAAGCGATAAGCTGCTTGCTAGCTACCATCAAGACGCCTTTAATACCCATGATACCATCTTGTGTTTACCACTAATTTTTACACCCGCTCCAGACTCCCAAACCGGAAGTTGATCAAACACGCGCTAACAAGGCCCGGATCGAATGACTGCGTCTAAGATGTGAAAGGTAATGTTCTGACAGGTTGTCGGTTGTCGGTCAATGAATCCTTGCTGGGGTGAACATGGGAAGGCTCTTATTACCGGCTCTGGGCAAAGATAAGAGCTACCAACGAGTTGTCTCAACAGCCATGTCAGGTCACGTGATCTCTGTGAGAATGGCATGTTGGGTAACGGAAGTCTGTATTCTGTAGTCCTTCCGGTGAATTTGCATACCTCCGGCTCATGTGAAAAAGGCGTTTTTATTTTTTAATGTCTTTCTTTAATTCTTATTTTACTTTATTTTTCTTTTAAAACGTTTTCATTGACTCAAGTTAAAACTTAGCTTATCTGTCTGTCTGTCCTTCCGTCCATCCACCTGTGTTATTTACTCTTTGTCTTCTTCTTCTTTTTCTTTCTTTCTTTCTTTCTTTCTTTCTTTCTTTCTTTCTTTCTTCTGTTTTCTTTCCTTGTCCCTTGGGTTTTTCTCTTATATCTGTCTATCACATAAGAAATTGCAGATCTCTTAAGAGTCAAGAAGGCAACAAAGAATGGTAACAATATAAATTAGGAGAACAAAATAACAAGGAGGGAATTTTTTTTTTAAATGTAATTCAAATACAAAGAAATAGTTTTACGAATATTTCAACAACAACAACAACAACAACAACAACAACAACAACAACAACAACAACAACAACAACAATGTGTTTGGCTGCTGTGTTGGTTGGTAAACTGGTTGGTTCATTGGTTTTTTGGTAGGTTGAGTGATTGTTTCGTTGGTAGCTAGTTATATAGGTTTGTTAGTTGGTCGGTACGTTGATTGTGTTTTTGATTGGTTAGATGGTTGTTTGGTCGATTGGTTGGTTGGTAGATTGGTTGGTAGCTAGCTTAGTTTAGTTTAGTCGATGGATCAACATCACGGCATAAGTGCTTCGTTCTCTTCCTAACTCAAACCTGAGTCTGGAGAAACTCAGCTCAGTGCATAAACTCCGTAGCACCGGCGAGAATCCTGAAATACTTTGGGTAGATTTTTAACTCTAAATTTTGCCCGGGCAGCGCCGTTAGGCTACTCTTTTTCGATTTCCAGCTGCCAAGGGATGTTTTACGTGCGCAACAATACACACGGGCGTCCGATCTCACTACTCAGAGACCGGGGGAAATTTTATTACTAGAAGTCCACGTTAAAAAATTTGGTAGCTAGGCAGGTTGGTTGATAGATTGATTGGTAGCTAGAAGGGTTGGTTGTCTGGTTAACTTGTTGGTTTGTTGGCTGGTTAGTTGATTGGTTAGCTGGTTCATTGGATCGTGTGTTGTTTGGCTGGTTGGTTGGTTTAGTGGCTGGCTGGTCTGTTGGCTGGTTGGTTAATTGGCTAATTGGTTGGTTGGTTGCTGGTTTGGCTGGTTGGATGGTTTGATTGGTTGGTTGGTTGATTGGGTCATTGCTGGTTTGGCTTGTTAGCTGGTTTGATTGGTTGGTTGGTTGGTTGGTTTATTGGTTCATTGCTGGTTTGGCGGGTTGGCTGATTTGATTGGTTGGTTTGTTCATTGCTGGTTTGGCTGATTGGCTGGTTTCGTTAGTTGATTGGCTGGCTGGTTTGCTTGCTTGGTTGTTTGGTTGGTTGGATGCCTGGTTGGTTGCTGGTTTGGTTGGTTGGCTGGTAGGCTGGTTTGATTAGTTGGTTGGCTGTCTGGTTTGCTTGGTTGGCTGTCTGGTTTGCTTGGTTGGTTGGTTGCTTGCTTGCTTGGTTGGCTGGCTGTCTGGCTGCCTGGCTGCTGGTTTGGTTGATTAGCTGGTTTTAAATCCTCTGGAGGAATGTGAGATCTCACACTCAAGTCCGATATATTGATGGCGAGTTCACCTGAGTCCCGATCTTAGTGAGGTAGATATAGAGAAATGTGTTTACACTGATCATAGTGAGGTAGGTATAGAGAAAAATGTTTACACTGAACTAAGAGATACATTTTTACACAAAATTTTTCTGAGGGTAAAATGTAAAAAGTTGAAGGTT
>JACEFZ010002664.1:0-27526 GCA_014155875.1 Cepaea nemoralis
TTACCCCTTACATATTTTGCACAGATGAATGAATCCAGCACAGTAACAGGTTTGCAAACAATTGGATGATTCCTCTTGTTGCTGATGTAGAGACATTTAGTTGCTTTCATATGGTCTTTTATCTGATGGTGTTCAGGGTTTGGAACCTTGAGGTAATCTGGTTTCGTAGTTATGTTTCAGATGATATTCAATTTGTACCTTGGTTGTATTGGCTTATGTGGTTCAGTGTCTTCTCCCCATTTGATTGAGCCAGAACTTAGTGTTGAATAGCTGAATTCCATGTTTGACTGTTGCAGCTGTGAGACATTCTTTCGAAGACTTATCCATTGTGGATATTAACTTGGTAATCCAACCAACAGTTGAAGGGCTTTCACTGTTGCTAGTTTTAGTAACTTGTAGGATTGTCCCATAGTTTCACTGATTTTGCTGAGTGATAAGGCTTATAGGTGATACTTCTCAGACGTAAAGCAGACGATACACTGTTGTCCGTTACTCTGTTGATCTTCATCTTTGTAGATTATTAGATCTTGAAGTCCACATGTGGGATGTTCCTACTAAAATAGGACTTAATCACTCACCCCGTCAGTTGTCTTCTAATTTATCTGTTGCTCGCTATGGAGCTATTGAGCCCCGCAGTAAACATTGAGGTATTGCTAGATCCAGACTATGGTTTGGACATTCACTTTATGGCTGTTTACCCAGGATCCAGTGTTAGTGATATAGTCCCACCAAATTCAACCACCACCTGCTTCTTTTCTATAGAAAAGGGATGACAAGAATACAACACTAGCATTAACCTACTGTGTTATGGTAACAGGTTTACAACACAATTACAAACACAAATACAAAACAACAAGGGGAGAAGGGGAAAGGAGTGGGTGTCCATGTTCCACTGTCCCTCATTGCTGAGTAGAGCCATTCTGACTCTTCATAGTGAGTAAGGTATTTTCTCACTTATATTTTGTTCTGTTGTTACTGGGACTATTGGATGGGTGAAGTCATTCTGTCCATCCAACATGTTGATATTGTCTCTCTCATTACTTGAAGAGAATAGCCTATACAGAATCCCTGTGGTTTCTAATGCCGCGTCTTCATTTCGGCACTATAATCATCACTAGGTCAAGACTATTCACTATTGGCTTCTTAAGTACTGACATACATATGTATTCTTACATCAACATCCTCTAATCCCAAGGTGCAACATTAAAATGTATATTCCCACAGTAAAAAGTAACAATCAGCACAAAGAAAATTCTCATACCAGAAAAAAACATACCTGTACATTTCTCTGATATTAAGTACATGATAATCATACATAATAATCATAATGATGATGCAGGGAGCCTAGGTTTTTGAATTATCTTCATGAACTAAAACATCCATTGTTTTCCCCCACTGCGTACAGCACCTGAGGATAGTAATCGCTGTGATATGTTTTGCCAATGACTGCTATTATTCGGAGGGTATTTATAAGAATAACTTATGCCGCATGGTCCAGTCTTCTGAATATTGCAAGCAATTTATTCACATCAATCTTCGCTTCTGTTTCTACTACGGTGAGGCGATGCGGAGTGAATCCTATCTGAACATACATTTACATCACGCGTTTCATTGTTCATGAATTTATATTCAAACATGGCCTGTCCCTAACACTATTTTATGAAATGATTATATGTTCACCCTCATATGGAGTGGTTACTAATCTGTTAACAAAAGAATGGTACTAAAATTTAGCACTATATTTCCAAGTTACAGATTATAATGTGGCAAAATATTTTATCCCCTGACTAAGTAAGAGTCAGGAATATGCGTAATCATTTGTATGTCCCCGCATGGATAAAACACCTTTCTATAGTACATAGATTATTTGCAGATTTCTAAGCATAAATAGTGAGATATTGTTCCCAGTGCCTAGAAGTTTTAACATAGGAATATGAAATTGACAGACACTAGTTCTTTACTATGAAGCATGAATCAGGGGTCTGCTCCTACATTGAGAAAATCTCTAGAATGTGTTTCAGACATGAGAGTTGATACTTTACAGTACACATAATATTCATAGATTATAGCACTACTAGTGAGATATAAGTTCATAATGCCTATACAAGATATTAACATATGGATTTGAAATTGTAAGACATAGGAAAAATTACAGCGTGGCGCCCACCTGTGTTTCCTTAGTAAACATCATCCAGCCTGGTTTAGGAGAATTGTAACTAATTCTTAATTAAACATACTGGTCTAGGTAATACATAAATATATCTTAATGATGTAGATAACATACCAATAGCTTGAAGAGAATCATAGTTTTAAAACAAACTACCTTCTCCCCGAAGGGAAAGGTCGACTTTCTTGTCAGTTCTCTTGACTAGAAATGGCCGCTTCAGTCTTTGTTTTCCCCCTCGCCAGGATTGGCCAGATAAGGGAGAGAAAACAAGCCAAACTAAATTTAGCTGTGCCACGGTCAGTCTATCGCTGTTTTATTTTCTCCTACATTAAGTAAGTTACTTAAACAGTAATTGTAAGGGTTTGTTAATTTTTAAGGGAGTCCATAAATAGGAAAGGGTAGGGACATTTTTATTATACCACACAATGAGAAGCATCTGCAACATTTAGTAGATGCGGTTGTTGCATACAGTGGACAACGAGAGTTAGAATTAAATTGTAAGAACACACAGATTATGGTCGTCACTAGAAAGAATGAAATACCACAGTATAATATATAAGTAAATGGGAATATTCTTAAACAAGAAAATAGGTACAATTATCTCGGAACAGTCATAAATTAGATGTGAGATGCCTTGAAGAGAATAGAACAAGAATCGCCATGGCAAAGGTAGTATTTTCCAAGATGGAAAACATAATGACCAATAAAAAAGATGTAATTTGAAACAAGAAGAAGAGTGCTGTGGTGTTACATAGAACCCGTACCTTTGAATGAATGTGAAGCGTGGACAATGATAAACAGCTGATGGCTGTGGAAATTTGGTTTCTAAGGGAAATCAAATAATTCCGTGGACAGACAGAAATACCAATGACCAAGTCCTACGAGAAATAAATGAAAACTGTAAACTGATTAGAGAAATTATACGTAGACAGTCACCATAATTTTGCCACGTTATGAGAAGAAATAAAATGGAGAACTCGGTGACAACTGGCAAGATTGAGAGGAAAAGAACAAGGGGAAGGCAGAGAAGGAAATACCTGGATAGCTTGGTCACGTGGTATTGTCGGGACAATAACATTGAGATGAACCACGACTCTTGGTGATCGCGTGAGATGTTGAAACGTGATCGCCCTTGCAAATCGACATGGCACATGTTGTTATAACATATTGGTGTTTAAAATCGTCGTTGTTATAACTGGTTAGTGATTAACGTTGTTTTTGTTATAACTTGATGATGATTAAAATCGTCGTTGTTATAACAGATTGATGATTCAGAAATTCGTTGTTACAAGAGGCTATCATAAGAATGGGATATATTATGAAATGTTCAAAGAAATGAAATTATTGACAAGAAATGTTCAACCTAAATTAAATGTTATCTGTGACAAGCTGGAAAATACCCTAACAGAATCTAGAAAATATCTACAAAAATGGAAGGAATGCTGCAGTAGAATGTAGGATATGAATGACTGTGAGGATATGAATGAGATACATGATCCAATAACAGCAGAGATAGAACCTGAACCCTCATTAGATGAGATTGTATGGGCAATAAAATATCTGAAGAATAGTAAATCACAGTACTGTGATGAGATACCAGCTGAACTATTTATAGAGGAAGGAGAAGTAAACATACACATCTATTACGCATTATGCAAAAAGGTATGGAAAGATGGTATATGGCCAACAGATTAGAAGAGGACTATCTTCATTCCAATATCAAAATAGGGCAACTTTAAATTATACACCAACTATAGAACTGTTGCCTTGGTCAGTTATGTAAGTAAATTTCTACTATAAATCTTAATGGGAAGACTCCGTAAGAAAATGGAAGAAGAGATTAACGTGGTTCAAGATGGATTTAGACATGGAAGAGGATCACGATATCACATACTCAACATAGAGAATTTAATGTAATCCTACTCTCATGTTTTATTGGTTATTTAAAGAAATCTGACTGTGTGCAATATCAAAAACTTTGAGAAATCAAGAAGACACTGGGCACAGTTGTGTCATGGCTCCAAGTGTATTTCTCCTGTCGTAAATTCATACTGTTTAGAGAACTGTATATTGCGCCCGCCTACCTTTGCGCGCTCGTCTGCGTTCTGAAGATTAAATGTCATGGCAGCGCAGATCAGATCATAAGCTTTTGTCTGAAGCTGGTCTAGTTAGTTAGTTAGTTAATTTGTTAGTTAGTTAGTTAGTCAGTCAGTCAGTCAGTCAGTCAGTCAGTCAGTCAGTCAGTCAGTCACTCAGTCGGACGATCGGTCGGTCGGTCGGTCGGTCGGTTGGTTTGTTGGTTGGTTATTGGTTAGTTAGTTAGTTAGTTAGTTAGTCAGTCAGTCAGTCAGTCAGTCAGTCAGTCAGTCAGTCAGTCAGTCAGTCAGTTAGTTAGTTAGTTAGCTAGTTAAATGGTTGGTTGGTTGGTTAGTGAGTTAGCTAGCTAGCTAGCTAATTAGTTAGTTAGTTATTTAGTTAGTTATTAAGTTAGTTAGTTAGTTAGTTAGTTAGTTAGTTAGTTAGTTGGTCGGTCGGTCGGTCGGTCGGTCAGTCGGTCGGTAGGTCAGTTGGTCGGTTGGTTAGTTAGTTAGTTAGTTAGTTAGTTAGTTAGTAGATAGTCAGTTAGTTAGTTAGTAGATAGTCAGTCAGTCAGTCAGTCAGTCAGTCAGTCAGTTAGTTAGTTAGTTAGTTAGTTAGTTAGTTAGCTAGCTAGCTAATTAGTTAGTTAGTTAGTTGGCTATCTAGCTAGCTAATTAGTTAGTTAGTTAGTTAGTTAGTTAGTTAGTTAGTTAGTTAGTTAGCTAGCTAGCTAATTAGTTAGTTAGTTAGTTGGCTATCTAGCTAGCTAATTAGTTAGTTAGTTAGTTAGTTAGTTAGTTAGTTAGCTAGCTAGCTAATTAGTTAGTTAGTTAGTTGGCTATCTAGCTAGCTAATTAGTTAGTTAGTTAGTTGGCTATCTAGCTAGCTAATTAGTTAGTTAGTTAGTTAGTTAGTTAGTTAGTTAGTTAGCTAGCTAGCTAATTAGTTAGTTAGTTAGTTGGCTATCTAGCTAGCTAATTAGTTAGTTAGTTAGTTAGTTAGTTAGTTAGTTAGTTAGTTAGTTAGTTAGCTAGCTAGCTAATTAGTTAGTTAGTTAGTTGGCTATCTAGCTAGCTAATTAGTTAGTTAGTTAGTTAGTTAGTTAGTTAGTTAGTTAGTTAGTTAGTTAGTTAGTTAGTTAGTTAGTTAGTTAGTTAGTTAGTTAGTTAGTTAGCTAGCTAGCTAGCTAATTAGTTAGTTAGTTAGTTGGCTATCTAGCTAGCTAATTAGTTAGTTAGTTAGTTAGTTAGTTAGTTAGTTAGTTAGTTAGTTAGTTAGTTAGTTAGTTAGTTAGTTAGTTAGTTAGTTAGTTAGTTAGTTAGTTAGTTAGTTATTGTATCTATCTATATTCCAAAGTGACCAATTGTGTCACGGCCCTCATTGGAATAAGGCCACCGTAACAATACTAGCTAGTTCTTACAAGCGTTGGTGTGTGTGGCTATGAGACAGCAAAAAGCAGTTTCATAATTTCCCGCATGCCGTGTTGAGGGTTCGAAATCGGTCCGAGTCTGCGTTGATTTCGATGGTATGAGGCGCCGGCCGTTCCGAGAGTAATGACAAACTACTGAGCTAAATTATCAAGTAAACCACAGACTGTAATTGCTGAGGTTGACTGCAACGTATGGTAAAGGAAATGTGACTAACTTTAACTTTAGAGTACATTATAGCCGACCTAGTTTATATGAAATCACTTCGTTTTACACCCAATTTTTTCACTGTGACGGCATAATGCGACCCTTCTATATTTTAGAGTGATTAGATGCGTCATAGAATTCATTGATTTACATCGCCGAGGTATTCCTCTCCAGTACAATATGTAATTTGGTAGCGTAACGTAGTATTTATGACATCCCTTCACTTTAAACGTGCTGTGGTCACTGTTCTTCTTTAACCTTCTATATTTCAGAGTGACCAGCTGTGTCACAGCATTCATTAACTGACACCACGGAGGCATTCATTTCCAGTACCTTAGATACTCTGGTAGCGTAACCTAATATATGTGACATTTCTTCCTTTTTAACTTTTCGTGGTCACTGTCGCAGAATAACTATGACCTTCTATATTTCAGAGTGACCAGTTGCATCACGGCCTTCATCACCCTGGAAAGATGCCTGTGCGTCACCATCCCACTCAAGGTCAAGAACACATTCACGTCCTTGAGAACCAAGATTATCAACGTGTGCATTTTCGCGGCCATTATTATGTTATTCTCCCCGTTCTATTTCGTCAACAACCTAGTCTGGATCTACCACGGCAGCCTAAACAAATCCCTGGTGACCCTTGTACAGACACAGGATCGAATTCTGGTCGAGTCAGCCACTTTTCCGATCCACAGTTTGGTCATTCCGATCGTGTCACTGGCCGTCGTTGTCGTCTGCACCAGCGTTCTCGTCATAACTCTCAACAGAAAATCCAAATGGAGAATGGAGTCAGTGGCCAACAGCAAACTTCAAGCAGAAACGTCTTCGAGAAAAGAACAGAAAGTTGTCAAAATGGTCGTCTTTATTTCAACGATTTTCATTGGATGTTACTTTCCGGAAATGGTTCTCTTCGTAGTAATGATTGAAAATCCGGAGTTCAGCTTCACGGGAAAATACAGGAAACTATTTGTGGTTTTGTGCACGTCCTCCATTACTCTACAAACTGTGAACTCCAGTGTTAATATTTTTGTCTATTTGAAAATGAGTTCAAAGTTCAAAGCTACATGTCATCAACTATTTAGTGTGTGTAGTCACAAATAATGCAGTGGTAGATTGAGTTACATGCACACGTTTTTACAGGGAGTCGTAATCCACCCAATTAGTTATTAAGTCTTTTTAAGGGAGATGGGGATGGGAACTGTCTTAAATCTTTTAACGGCAATTTTACGTTCATTAGTTTGCCACGGGGTAGTCTGCCTGGCTGTGGAGATTACTACGCTAACGCTGGAACTTCCAGAGCGCTGGTGAAGGCTTAGGGGAATATTCCCTCCAGCGGCTATTTAGACTTCAGCCTTGATTTTCTTTTCAGAAAGTAATGGCAAACTACTAAACGTAGAATTGCTTAGAAAATCTACCTAGGGTTGTGGTGTGACTGCAACGTCCAACATAAGACAAGCAACATTTTTTTTTAAGTTTGCCATTGCTTTCTAAAGGACCGACGCTCATACCATTGTTAAGATCAACACAACATTCCAAAGTGACAGGGGCTGATTTCGAACCCAGTAAGTCAGGATTAGTGATTAGCAAGGTTGATATAGAACTGTGCTGATAATGACACGAGCACGGCCGGGCGTGGGTTCGACGCACGGGTCCGTCGCCTGCGAAAGTGAGGAAAAGATTGATCATCCTAGTTCCTCGTGTGAGATGGCTACCAATGACAGCTCACGCTTAATGGTAAGGCACAAAATGATGATGATGATGTTTTGTTTGCTTTATCTGGCTTTGAACTCAAGCGTTATCCATACACGTGCCACTGCTTCTAGTGTACTGGATTGGATTAGATTTCTCTATTAGTGTCCCTCGCCATCAGACGAAACTACTCCCAATTTAGAGTTACTTGTAATTTACATCCCCCAGTCAAGGACGAGAAGTCAACAATTTAGTCCAACTGACCAGTGTAAGGGTTGAACCCGCTACCTGGGCATCAACACGCCGGATGTTTAAGAAAGTTCGCTGTTATGAATTTGTCCACGCTTACCTCCTAAAGATGATGGTGATGAAAGGCAATTTTGTTGCCATAACTGTGATCTAATTGCGGACACGTGGGAGTAAAAAGTCATGAAGGTGGCAAATAATGCATCATTCCCAGCGGGAAGAAGCAAGGGCAAGGCTGGTATAGTCAATGCAGTACGGAGTCGGCTGGCGGAGAGCGGCGAGACTCTGGCAATAGCCTGGCCACACGAACTGGGCAGGAAACCTGGCCAAGCACGCCCATGCCGTTCTTAAAGTCAAGAGAGTAGATGTGAACAAGTAAGTAGTACAGAATACTTTTAAAATACTTATTCGTTGGGTATATGGTGCTAAACCCCTATTTTTATAGAACCAATGGGCACTAGGTGGGTGGTGTGGTGTGTACCACGGCGGCCGCCTTTACTTTCCAAGATATTTTTGGTTACAATTTTTAGGCTCGGTCAACCTGGGAGAAGACTCAGTGTTGAAGAGAGTAAATATCATAACAAAATCCTCATGGGCACAGTGAGTAGAAATGAGATGCTCTGGGATGGCTGTTGAGTCAGAGACAGGCCAAGCATATGAATGCCAACTATATAGTGAAGTAGTTCGAAAAAAAACATAACATAATACAACACAACACAACATAACGCAACATAACACAACATAACATAACACAACATAGCACAACAATATAACACAACACATTCATTCATTCAGTAGCATGTCCTTTGCAGAACCTCGTTCCCATAACAACCCTCCGGAAAACTTTTCGATCATAAGCAAGATGCTCCGCGTCCGATCTTCTGGAGATCATCCGCCACATCCTGCACCCATCTTCTCTTTGGCCTTCCTCTTCCTCTCTTCCCAGATATATACTCCTCCATTATTGTTTGCTTCAAACTTTCGTGACGTTTCAAATGACCAAAATATTTCAACTTTCTTTGTTGTATCGTCTTTAATAGCCAACCTTCTACGATATTCAGATCTTGAGGTATGGATGCATTTGTTCTTTTCTTTACCCAAGATATTCTTAGGGCTCGTCTATATGATTTATATTCAGATGCATTTATGCGCTGCTCAGCTTGTATAGTAAGTGTCCAGGTCTCACAGGCGTATGTTGCAATGGGAAAGATGCATGCTCTTAAAAAATTTAATTTTTGTAGTTCTGTCTGTCCCTCTCCATAATTTATTCAGTTGTTTTAGTCTTTGAAGCACAAAACAACGTACCATAATCCGATTTTATTGCGTTATGCATTTTTAAACAGTGTATGATATTCAACTTGAAATTTATATGCATTAATAAAGGTTTATATTTTGTTTTATTTTATATAAACAATATATGCAACGTTAGAATTTATGCAAAGAATCTGCCGCTTGAAAACGATGTCATGTATTTTATTTGAAATCTCTGCCAGTGTTGCTACCGAAACGGCCTACTCTGTAAGATACTGATATGACTGACTGATTGACTAACACCTTGCCGTCTTGACAGACGATAATTTGTTAAATGGAGTTGTACCTCTCCATAACACAAAGCCTGGATTGAGTTGTGAGACCGTGTCGCTTGTCGTCTCTGGGGGGACAAAAGAATCAACAAGTACACTTCAACTTCCCTTTTTCCAATGTTGGGTCTATTGCCAGACCTTTGTCTACACACCCCCCGTTCCGGTCTTCTATTCACTATCACTCTCTCTCTATTATCGCAATGCCATACCCCTCTTATCTTTCCTTCAGAACATACCCACACAACACTGTCCTCCAGTAAATACTAACATTATTTATTGAATAAAAAGTGTCATGGGTGTGTATAGAGTGTATGCAAAGACGTTGTTGGTGTGTTCTATCGTGTAGGTGAGATAAGAGTGACACTCTAAGATCCACATCACATTTTCATCACGCAACGGCCTTATATTGTCACCACAGCACAGAACTGTTTTACTCTCACCCGGTGTAGTTTCTCTTTGACTGATGATGATGATGTCTTCACAATATCCTTGACTTTTTAAATAAAATGTATTTTCACAACAGCGTGTTTTTTATATGTAATGTCTTTCCGGGTGACATATCCAATATTTTGAATGTTTTTTTTTTTTTTTTTTTTTTTTTTTTTTTTTTTTTTTAAAATCCAGGGAAGGTTTACACATCCGATATCATTGAATGACTTATCGTCTCTATATGGATGCATAATTCCAACAAACACTGTCTATATAATATCACTGATTCACGGTGTTCATCTTATTCGTTACTGTTCTGTTTATCCAATAATAAATTCTGGCCTTACAGCCTCTTCATTTGAAAGATAGTTCATGTGAACAATATTGAGCTTCCGATCTATGTTTAGTTGCACTTTATTCTGCTGTAAGTCTCTTAGCCAGCCTGCCTTATATGTATCCGTTAATTCTAGAACTTGCTGACATGTATGTATGATATCAGACTTCAATCTGGCCGATATTTATCACTGCACCAGACTAGGGTCCATTCTTTCTTTTCAGGAGTGTTGCTATTTCTTTGTTCATTGGAACCTGTTGAATATACAATATCAGGTGCTATCAACCTAACTCAAACTCATTAGAGAGTAGGCTTATGGCCGTTATCAGTTATTAACTTCTATATATTCAGAGAATTGACCTCTGACATAAGACATAGGAGTTATACACATAACTTAAGACTAGGTAAAAGAAGGAAATGTCATAGGAAAGCTCAGAAATACCCAGTAACCATCTATACTAGAATCTCCTCTCATAGACCTATCCTTATATTATCATAGTACTTATTCTATCGAGTGCACTGATACTTTACTCAATCCACTACGTTACTTCTTAGCTAAATGCGGCCGACACTCTATATTACGGTCACACACTAAAATACACTATGCTAGAGTTCTACTCTACACCACAACTACCTTATAACTATCCTCGGCTGAATCGGGAATACTATTGCACATCAATACAAATGCTCGTCGGTTTCATCCAACTTGAAACACTGTACATCCCTTTCCATAATAGCTCAAGAATAAATCCCCACTTTCTCTCGTGGAAAACTTGTAGCACACTAAATTAACTATAATATCCAGACTATTTATACTCTGGCTCTGTGCGACTATACTGGCCTATTCCACCAATTTTCCCCTTGTCCTCTGTCCTGTCTTTTTATCTTTCTACAACAACAACCGAAATTCTCCTTTGATAAACGGTCATTTGGGACATCAATGACTATTAACTCGTTTCTTCCGACCATGGATATTTGTTTCCGTTACTTCAAAAGACATCTGATAGTTTTTATCGTAACTAAGTCTTCGTTGTTCAAAGGGTTTAAGATCGTGGTTCTCCGTCGAAACAAGCGGTATTTGTTTAGATCTTGGAGTCAATAACCTGTACTATCCTCAGTACCGAAGCTATCACTTGTTGTCCTGATCTAAAGGTCAATAACTAACCATCCTCGTGTAATATAAGTAATTTTATGATTTGATATATCATGGGATCGTTAACCTGTCAGTATTCTGTGACAGACCGTGTGTTGCCCATGCAGCATAATCTCTCTCTCTCTCTCTCTCTCTCTCTCTCTCTCTCTCTCTCTCTCTCTCTCTCTCTCTCTCTCTCTCTCTCTCTCTCTCTCTCTCTCTCTCTCGGCCTGCCTAGTTTACTCCAAAGGAAAGTTAACACCTGGTCTGCCCTGCCATGACATTTAGTCTTTAGATTGCATTTCCTCGCACTAGGGTAAGACTTGAACCCGCCCAATTGCACTCCTCCCCTTGAAACAGTTGGCACAATGTAGGGTGTCGGGTTTGGTGAGTGCCTCCCAGCATTCGGCGCTAACAGAAAGCAGGTAGTACCGTCTACTGTCATACGGTAGCTCAGTCATACATGACTAAAACCTGACATAAAAATACCGACACACACACATACACACACACACACACACATATACATACACACACACACATACAAATATATATATATATACACACACACACACACACACACACACACACACACACACACACACACACACATCTTGACTGTCATATTCTCAATTTTCTAATCACATTACAGTTTTCATTTGTTTCTTGTAGGACTTGCTCATTGGTATTTCTGTCTGTCCACAATATTCTTTGCATTGTCCTCAGAAACCATTAGATGTTATTTCAGCTTGTCTGCTCAACAATAAATGCCAAGCAACATTAGTGTGAAATACACTGATTGTGTCCTCGTTATTCAAGTTCAGAATAGAAAATATTGTTTTGAATTTTAAAATCCCCGTAAAATCCTCTGACTAAAATTAATTATGAGGAACAACGAAAAGAAAGAAAAAGAGTGTCCCGTAATGTTTCAACTCACCTTCAATTATTAATCTGAAATGCGTAAAAACGCAGAAACTAAGCCATGGAAATTGACTCTGAATTTAGAGCTCATGTTAAAATAAACAAATATGTTCACACTGGAATTAATCGATTCAAGAAAGAGAGAAAAACACCACAAAAATATAAACATATTTCCTAACAGCCCTGTGAAACTAAACTCGGGGTCATACGACATGATAAGAAAGATGAGGGTTGGCGGTAAATAACAAGCGATAAATATTGTTGATATAAATATCACCATTTTCACAACTTTCGTTTCTTTCATAGAAATTGTTTCTCGATTTTGTATTGCTGCTGTTGCTGTTTGCCGCCATTTCGATTTTCTGTTGAGGGTTGCGACCAGAATTGTTGTGCAGACTACAACCGTGATGAGAGATAGAACAGACATAGCCACGCTGTGGATGGGAAAGGTTATCGTCTCGACCAGAACTCTATCGCCGCTTTGCAGGAGAGTCAGGAGGGATCTATTCATCTTATTCACCCAGTCTAGTTTGTTGACAAAGTAGAATGGCGCGAACAGGGTTATCAGGAAAATGAAGATGATGACGTTGACGGTAATTGTTGTTCCTGGAGTGAAGGTGTTCTTGACCTTTAAGGGCATGGTGACGCAAAGACACCTCTCTAGGGTAATGTAGGCAGTGATGAAGCTGGTGATTCTGTAGACAAGATGAATGAGATCATGACATTGTGTGACGGACTTCAACTAGAAAATGCATGAATAAACACACACGGATTGTTTGGCGCTCATAGAAGCAGGGGAAAGAATTAGAAACTAGAGGACACACTAGACAACATAACAATTGAAAGCTATAGTTACAGACCGGGATTCGAACCTGTCACCCACACATGATGACAGCGTCTCTCTGTTGGAACAAGTGTGCTTCGAAGCATGACCAATCATTTCTCAACTTTACATGTTCGTTACTAAACTGGACGCAGCATTACGATGCGAGGTGTTTGTGTTTGTTATTTGACCTATGCTGGTTTAACGTAACATTCTGAGATCTATGGTGTTATTTCAATACGAATTATGTCCATATTCGATAGTTGTAGGTTCATGTAGACGACAGACCTGGCTAAAGAAGACACCTTATTTAGGGGTGTCTAGTTATCTATAGCCGGCTTCGTGGCTTAGAGGTTATGACTTTTCTCCATAATCTCGTATACTCTCGTCGGTGACGTGATGACAGTGAGAATCAGCAGTGGTTCGAATCGCATCGGTGACTTACGGGGTGTGTAAGCCGGTCGCTCAGAAATCAATGGTAAACTACTGAGCGTAATCTTTTTAAGAAATCAACATACAGCTGAAAGATGCTGGTGTTGACAGCGATGTTCTGTAAAGGATATGCAAAAAAAAAGAAAAAAAAAAACAATGTTATCTCTAGTTATTTCCCCTCCTTCTATGAGCGCCAAACAAAGGCCTCAAAGGGTTCCCCAATGGGTATTCAACTAAAAATAGTGGCTCGTAGAGACATACATCTACATACAGCCGAGAGAGGGAGGAAACAATGTTGAATGTGTGAACGAAACATAAAAAGTTGAGAGGTTAGACTTCTATTGGCTACGACCCACAGGAGTCCCCGAGAAAATTGCACCCGGGAACCGAATTACGTAGTCGGAATCGAACCCACAACCTTCGAAGCTTGAGGCAGACAGCTTGACCACTTCGCCGCGGAGACACTCTGAGATGATAGACAAGACTAGAGACCAGGAAAAGCACTGGCTCACCTACTGTCACAGGATACTGGGAGTTTAGTGATTCCCTGATAAACTGGAATATAAACTTAATTGCAATATATGAGAATGGAAAATTATGGACCGTGAGTCAGAATAAAACTCGAGCCTTCATTCTTGAGCGAGGAAAAAATGTGGGTTATTGACCGAATGGTATAAAAATAGGATACAGTGTGAGGAGTCATTGACCACCGATGTCAACGGACAAAACAACGCGAAGACATCGGGACGGGGGAACACACGAAGACGGTGATCAAAGAGTTAGAACTCTTTGATGTACGACGAGTGGTGAACGCGGGGACCAGCGGAGGGACGAGACGGAGGGGCAACGACCGAATACGTGATTTCACAGCCTTTTGATGTGAAGGAAACGGCAAAATACGATTGTTGATGTAGTGACATCAAAAGTCAACGGAGAATTGGAACTCGGTATAAATTGGTGGAAACTTGTTTTTGTGGTTAGTGTGTGCTACCAAACTGGACGGAAAACTGGATTTATGTGTCCTGTAATAGAAAAGAAATCATCCCTTATTGTTTAAAGGCGATGGGATAGAAGTGCTGATGTGCTGATGTATTTCAATTCTTGGACTAACATAAATTATATAAGGTACTCTAGCCTTAGCGTAATAGTCTAGCATAGGGAAATAGGTGTGTGTGTTTGGCTTTTACCATTTCTTTCTGTTAGTTAATCGTTTAGACTTTAGTGAACTCGTCTGACTTATGTCAGAGTATCTTTCGGAAGTCTGATTACGGCTGGAGAAAGACTCTCACATAAGAATTAGTATGAAGCAGACTCATATCACCTGATTAAATATATATCCCACAGGTTTCACGTATACTCCTGACATGCTCAGTAAAGATTAAAGACATTAACGTCACTTGTGCAGTGAAAGTATTTCACTAGAGCAAATTCAACATAGCCATTCACTAATCGTGGGCTGACATAACGAATTGCAAATAACAGGTTTTTGTGAAAACCATTGAAAGGACTTTCATTTTATACAAGCAGAGCGAAATAGGCTAAATATGTATTTAATTTGGTACTCACCTAAAAGAAACATTGAAGATCTCCAGAACGTTTTACATGTATTCAAAAAACTGTTAACTAACTGTAGACAGTGGTGATGTGTTTTTCACGGATGGATTATATTAACGTAAAAAAGGAAAACTCTGTCTACTTAAAAGACTTACGGGGATTACATTATTTTACGGTGATCCAGCTGTGAACAGTTTTCAATAACGGATTACCTCCAGACTCAAGTGGAACGGAACATCCAGGGTGAGAGCTGTCCATTTATATGTGTGACGTCTTGTTGCTTGGCCGTATGAAGACGGGAGAAAGGATACGGCACATACGAATTCCAGAGTCCTATCTTGCACTCACACTAGCAGACACTACCAACTACATATACACATTCAATACATACAACTGACATAGTTTTTTCAGCAATAAATATTTTATTAATTGTTGGAGGAAACTGTTGTCAGGGTATGTTATGAAGGAATAAGAGAGAGAGAGAGAGAGAGAGAGAGAGAGAGAGAGAGAGAGAGAGAGAGAGAGAGAGAGAGAGAGAGAGAGAGAGAGAGAATAGAAGACAGAAAGGAGGAGTGTAGACACAAGTCTGTAAATAATTCCCAAGTATAAGGATCTTAAAGGTGTGCTTGTTGAGTCCACGTTCCTCCTGGGACGACAAGCGACACCTACATCGAACATCTGAAGACCAGCCTAAACCAAGGGCTGTCGACACAATGAGGTCCAGTCTCAGGAAGAGATCTCGAGGCTTGTTACCCTGTGTTACCCAGTTTATCAGCTGGAGCAACAATCAGTCATCAATTCGTGTCAGTGTCATTTTATCGATTCATGCAATTACAAATAATTATCAATGCATGATACTATAATTATCAACGCATACAATTATCAGTTATCAGCTTATACCACGATCAACTCATGCCACTAGTAATAAAAACTCCGCCGCGGAGCAAACACGGCAGGGGTCTTCTGATCGTCAGAAGTATACCCCCTTCCCCAAGTGTATCGGCCCATTATACCCTTAACACTCTCTAGGGGCGGGCCCGTCCAGGTCATGACTCTGGACGTCGTTCCCCTGTTGTCTCATACCATTACCAATTATCAACTCATTCGACTATCAGTTGTTAGCTTATGCCACATCATGTATCAACTCATCCCACTACCAGTTATCAACTCATCCCACTACCAGTTATCAATTCATCCCACTACCAGTTATCAACTCATCCCACTGCTAATTATCAATTAATTCCAATGCCATTTATCAGCTCATGCCATTATTAATGATCAATTAATGTCACTAGCATGGAAGTATATCAAGAATAGAATTACCGGAGAACACCGAGTCCTGAAACTTGTGGAGATGCGTGAATGTAAATTCAAGTTGACATGTGCCAAGGAGTCACTCAGCTGACCCTCCTCTAATTACTCTATTTACCAGCACTACACTTCTCATACTTGTATTGGGTCCTCTAATTACTCTATTTACCAGCACTACGCTTCTCATACTTGTATTGGGTCCTTTAACTTCTCTATTTACCAGCACTACACTTCTCATACTTGTATTGGGTCCTCTAATTACTCGATTTGCCGGTCTCTCTGGCTGAGGGGCTACAACACTTTCTCTCTGTAATCACGTTTATCACGCAGAGTCTCGTAGCGGAGCGAGAGCTGAGGCGGTTCGACTCCCGCTCGTGACTTGCGGGATACTGAGCCGGCCGCTCAGAAATCAATGGCAAACTACTGAGCGTAATCTTGCCAAGAGATCAACAGACAGCTGAAAGATGCTGCTGTTGACAGCGATGTCCTGTAAAGGATATGCGAATTTAAAAAAAAAAAAATTACTCTATTTACCAGCACTACACTTTTCATACTTGTATTGGGTCCTCTAACTACTCTATTTACCAGCACTACACTTCTCATACTTGTATTGGGTCCTCTAATTACTCTATTTACCAGCACTACACTTCTCATACTTGTATTGGGTCCTCTAATTACTCTATTTACCAGCACTACACTTCTCATACTTGTATTGGGTCCTCTCTTCATTTGGCTCGATTCTGAGTCAACTATCATGACATCTTAAATAATACCAACAACACTGTGTTAAACCATAAATACATAACTGTACATTGACGCTGTGCACAATAGATAACAGGAAACCCATGTGTGTTCCAGTCAAACCTAATGTTTATTGCTGAACCGCCCTACCACATGAGCCCTACACTAGGCCGGCTACCTGCCGTGTCCGCCTTCCCATGTATGTTGCTGATGTCTGGCAGCGGCCCAAACATTTCCCAGTTTTCAAACTGTCGACGCACACAAGCCTGTATGATTATTGCTCACCACAGTCAACAACTTTCGCACAAAATACTCACAGTATTTGGATAGCCACTAACTACTGGTCTCTGTCGAGATTTCTACTTCTGGCCTAGGGCGAGACTTCTACTATTGTTTTCCGCAGCACATTATCACTGGCAGTACGGGTGATATGTTTCTACTCACATTCTTAATACCGTCTATTCCTTGATAACCGTTTTCCTATCTACAGTTTACTGGATCACATCTCGATGGTTATCCTTCAATGTCCATTCTTCCAACCTTCTCGCTTTCCTGCTTGCGTCCTTTCTCTTTGCTGCTCTCTCGTCGTCTCTTAGTTCTCCGTGTACATCTT
Source organism: Cepaea nemoralis (assembly GCA_014155875.1). Taxonomy (NCBI): domain Eukaryota; kingdom Metazoa; phylum Mollusca; class Gastropoda; order Stylommatophora; family Helicidae; genus Cepaea; species Cepaea nemoralis. The sequence continues at coordinate 17,695 of JACEFZ010002664.1, forward strand.
CAAATGGTTCTTCATTCTATCTTTCAGTTATGTCTTCCAGATATTAATCATTTAACAGTTAGCCTCTCATGATCTTGCTGAGATGATATTCGTTCATGGCTGTTCTTTCTTCATGGCCGTTGTTTCCCGTCTCCGTCTGTCTCTCTGTGACGTCTTCATCTCCAAGTCCGCTCTTGTGCGTTCAGTGTGCGCTATACTTCCTATTTCCCGATAATTTCTATGTGTACGGGCACTTGCCGCATTATTTGTCTTGCGACTCATGGCAACATGGCACATGATGATGAAGACAGGTATACTCCATGCTGAGTTCAAGCTTCAATTCAAGCATTTATGATAATCGGCTTTAGGTGGATTTTTTCCCCGGGATATGCTGGTGTCTTGGGAAACCAGCAAGCGGGACAGATTAGTTGGGTCGGTACCGTGGAGTAGGGTATTGGTGTACAATCTGGCAGATGTGGTCAGGGGGATTTGGGATCATGTGTTTAGTGTGAAAGAACAGATAATTCATCCTTTCCCGGGAAGAATTATTTGACAGGGAGAGACCAGAAGATCTGGCAGACAGTCAGTTCTACGAGGAACCGTCAGACAGACATATAATTATAAAGCTGCGGGTGTCATTAAAATTGGGACTCTCCACTGGTTGTAAAAGACGATTCAATTCTACTCAGGTCAGCTCATGATTATGATGATTACGAAGATGTTGAGGATGATGATGACATTGATGATAATAATAATGATTATTACAACGAGGATGATGGTCTTGATGATAATAATGATGAAAATGATGATAATACTGATAATGCTTATGATGATGAATGTGATAATGCTTATGATGATGAATGTGATCATACTTATGATGATGAATGTGATGATGATGATGATGATGATGATGGTGATGATGATGGTGATGATGATGGTGGTGGTGGTGGTGGTGGTGGTGGTGGTGGTGGTGGTGGTGGTGGTGGTGGTGATGATGATGATGATGATGATGATGATGGTGATGATGGTGATGATGATGATCTGCTGTAGTACCTGTTAAAACAGACGTGAGGCCACGCCCCGGTCATGTAGGAGACATCAAAGTCGTTGAAGGGCAGGGCAGCAATTGCAACCAATGGACTAGCTGAAAGACCCGTCCATAGCAGAGTAATCACGCAGATCAAATCAGCGACAGCCAAACCTGAAACATTATCCTCAACAAGTCCAGTCAAGGACAAAGACAAAGCCGCTTTATAAAGTCTAATAGTTTAAATAAATGAATCACCACAACACGAGAAGTAGATATTGAACTTTACTAGAACACGAATACAAGTAACAAAATGGACGTTGCGGATAAAGCCTTCGTCAGCCCAGAATAAACAAACATAAACCGACAAAACTAAATGACAAACACTACATAAAAAATATAAATATGTGGCGGATTCAAACGAATACATTGAAAATATGGTAGCAGTTACATTAACCATGCCATTGTCTTGTAGCCTGTCAATCTTGTTGTTAAGGATGTCAAGCGTTTTATCCACATGACATTATGGTGCAGACGAAAACGGTGACATCATAAGGACAGTTTAAAGATAGCAGCCCAGTTTTTAACATGCACCAAACAGGAGCAGCGTTCAGCTATCCGTTTTTTGATCGGTGAAGGGGTGGAGCCCCCTCGTATTAAAATTATCCGTATCTTTGTTGTGGGCTGGATATGTCTTTAAACCGATAGGTGAGTATGATGACCATCTAATATAGAGGGTGACACACACACACAAGAAAAAACAACATAACCCATAAAAAGTTTATTAAATCCTACAAAGGTTAAGCAAATTTCAAATTTGGTGAACGTAAACTTCAGTCTGTGTACAGTCGTGTCCAAATGTTTCAGTAATCTCGGTCTCTTTGCATAAAAGGTATGCTCCAAATAGCCTCCAGCATTGGATGCACACTTGCATACGTTGCGCTAATTTGTCAATTACTCGACCGCATTCCTCTGTGGGGATTTCCCTGATCTTTGCTGTGATTACTGCCTTCAGTTCATCAATCGTTTGAGGGTTGTTCTGGTACACAATATCCTTGAGATACCCTAATAGATAAAATTCTAGAGGTGTTCAAGTCATGTGAATGCAGTGCCCACTCCAAGTGATCGCTCTCACCTGAAATCGCTCTCTCAGCCAGGATATAGAGTCATTTGATGTGTGTGGGGTGGTCCCGTCTTGCTGGAACTCTGTTGATCTCAATCCAATCCTCTGCATCGTCCCAATGATGCCCAACACTTTCAAAGATGTATTGGTTCCTTTTTTTTTTAATCACCCTGTATTAATAGCCTAACATTTTAAACGGGAGGAGTCTGTGGTAGCGGAGTAGCTACACGCTCGCCTTCCAGGGGGTTGATTATGGTTTCGATCCGTATCGGGACGGATTCGAATTTTTAAAATTGACCTTGGTTTCCCAGATTGATGTATCCTTAACATGGGTACCAGAAAAATGTCTTAGGAAGTAAATTCGGCCGGTGTTACTGCCCACATGTCGAACGAGTACCAGTTGGTCGACAATAATATGGGACAAGCACGAAGATGGGCACTGAACATTGCCGACACCTTGGAGTATTGAAGCACAATAAGGCTTTTGTGGCCATATGTATAGCCTGGAAGTGTTGATAAATAATCCTCCCTGGAGATGACTGTTCGGTGATGAGTAAACAAAGGACCGTTTCATGGGGCTTCACGAGGCGGAAGAAATGGCAAGAGGAAGAGAGGTTTTCGGCCCTCCGTGATGAGCGCGGCGTTCCGCAAATGGCCTGCTTAGAGAACAATGTTTGATACCCATATTTTTTTCTGTGTACATTTTTATTGTTAATAAAATTTTCTAATTTCATAGTTTTCTTTAGCTCTGTTTGTCTTGTTCTTGATGTACATCACTGAGACCGAAACATCGTAACTTATTGTTATCATATTTTTACGCTGTTATTATTATCGTTGTTATATTCACACTGTGATTTCCGTTTGCGGATCTGCGTTCAGTGTCAGGTATATACACTGTGTCTGTGTTTATGATCCCCCTATTCTTCGCAGGAGACACACATACCTAACTGTGTTCATGTTGAAAGGACCTGCGTGTGAGAACCGGTTGCCCATATCGCTATACAGCGTGCACAATGTTCCTTTACTCACTGACTAGCGGCACGCTCGAGGTTGCAGGACAGTCGGATAAATGAAGCTCTCGCGGCGCCCTGTGAACACAAAACTGGGAGTCCACGTTACTTGTAAAAATCTATCTTGATGTAGATTCGAACCATGACTCCCTGACCGGTAGGTGACCGTCTAAGGTCGTGCTCTTTGTGACGTTTTCAACAGGCTTTCTATGGAAAGAGACTGAGACATATAGGATAAAACCCGGTGCAATGAACGCTTGCCTTTAAACTACATTTTAAACCTTGTATGTTGTTAATTTTAAAGAGTAACTCGTCGTCCTATTTTGATTTTTTTGTTATGGAAAAAACTAATCATGATAGAGACAACAATAAGGCAACAGCACCGAATTACTTACACAGCAAACTGATGTTGATACTGTCGCCGAATCCCTGTCTGATGAACACAATAATGTTGATGATGTTAGTAACGATTCCCAACACACTGATCAGCCCAGAGATGATGACGATGAAGATTAAATGAAAGTAATATTTCATCTCCGCACTAACTGGGTCAACTCTCGTCGCATGCGACATACCGTGTGGCAGTGAAACGTTCATGAATGTGGCATGGTTTGTGACAATGACTCCTTCGTGTGATTAAAACTCACAAGAGATTACTCAAATCACGACAGTTTTTAAACTCTTTATTTATTACATTTGTATAATGTTGTTTCTTCAGTAATCGGCAGTTGCAAGTAGATTAGAACGCGGTTAAAACTGTAAACGTTTTTGGACGGTTCTAATTGTATTTCTTTCCAATTGGTATTATATCTATAGTGTTGAGGTGCTACATAGAATCTGTACTTTTGTATGGCTGTGAAGCGTGGACAAAGAGCAAAGAAGCTGAAAAACATAAAATGCCTGTGGACATGTAGTTTCTGAGACAAATACAAAGAATACCATGGACGGAGGGAAAAACCAATGACCAAATCCTACAAGAACCGAATGAAAATCGTAAACTGATTAGAGAAATTAGACGTAGACATTCACAAATTTTGGACACGTCATGAGAAGAAATAAATTGGAGAACCTGATGACAACTGGCAAGATCGAGAGGAAGAGAACAAGGGAAGGCAGAGAAGTAAATTCATGGATGGCTTGGCCACGTGGCATGGTCGAGATAAGAACACAAAGCTGAACTACGATTCTGATGATCGAATGAGATGACGAAACATAACCGCCCACGCTTATCGACATGGCCACATGAATGCATCTATAGTCGGCTTCAGTTGCTTATGATTTGTGAACGCATTTTAACAACTCCGATATATCGGGTTTTGGGTCCGTCCAGATGATATGGGAGAGGACTGTTTTGGGTCGGGCATTCAAAAAGCATTGGCAAACTATTGAAAGTAATATTAAATAGCAACTCACAGCTAAACAGCGAATAAATGTTGGGGCTGATTGCGACATCCTGCCAAAGACATGCATCTAACTTTATTTTAATACTAAATGTACGCTGTTGGCCGTTCTCCCTGGCCAAGAGGTTAACGACATTGTTCCTAATCCCATGTATCCACGTGGGGAAAACAGCAGCTGCGAGAATCGGCAGCGGTTCGCGCCGCGCTCGTAACTCACGGGGGTATGCGAGCCGTTCGTTCAGAAAGCAATGGCAAACTCCTGAAAGTAAAACTTCTTTAGTACATCAACAGCAGCAGAAAAATGCTGGTGTTGACTGCAACGTCCTGTAAGGGATATGCAACATTTAAAAGTAAATATGCAGTGGTGTCTTGTGGATAAACTGGATGGTAATTTAATGTTCTGGTATAGAAACGTATAGTTTAACATTCAGCCAGCGAACGTCTCTAAAAGTTTACCTATTTTACAAACTCGATGATGATTTTTTTATTCTGGTCAGGAACATATAGTTTACCCTGGCTTGTTTCGCTGCATCTCGTCAGGTGCATAATGCAGAGATATATATTGTATGAAGTTATAAAATCAATAATACTATGGCTGAAATAATTAAAACACATAGTACCAGGTAATTGTCTAATGTGGAATATCTGTTATTGAAAATAGATGTTTCACATTCTATCAACACCTGTTACTATGTGCTTTAATTGTTTAAGCTCATGTATTAAACATTTATTTAGTTTTTAGGATATACTCAAGGCTGAACCAAATACCTGAGACAAAATATCAGCCTCAGTAACCTGAGACAAAATGCCATAGGCTAACATCTGCTCGTGTTATTTCAACAGCATCCGTTATCCCCCAACACGCAGGTTGAATGGTTTATAATAAATACACTTTCATCGTCCTACTCCTCACAGGTGCCATAATTGTTGGCGTATTTCTCAAATAAGAGAACGCAAATAACTCCATTGTAATCTGTAACACACAAGAACGAATAAGAACATCATTAAGGGCAATTATATGTTATGTTTCAGCATGATCTTTAAACCACCAAAACATCATGATTTATCAATATTTTAAGTGTTATTTTAGGTGTAGTCTGGCAGGACAAACATTTTACAATAATTATACAGTAACCCCCTCACCAATAATGAAAATGTGCTTTGAAAATGACAATTCTAGCAATTTACATCGGATGATTTTTTCATGAAAACGACTATTTATAAATTTAATATTTAAAATAATACAATGCCACAAGGTCAGAACACTAAGATTAACAGGGATACATTACCGAGCAGTGGTAGAAACACGACAAGCAAATCAGAATGCATTTACTTAAGTTCAATAATAATTGCACGCAGTGTGCGGTAAGAGCCGGAGATCGTCTTGGACAATAATCTATTGACAAGTTACTTAAATAAACTGTAATCGAAGATTGCAACAGTAACAGACAATCATATAAACAATCATAACAGTAACAAAACGTGCCTCCCAGGTATGTCGGGTTGTTGAATTATTATCATTAAGAAATTATTCGTGAAGGTGTATTTTTAACGTGAAGAAATTATCAATAGAATATATGCCGCATTCCTTATTAGCGGGCTAGTTACATAAATCAAAACAACGTGCAACAGGAAAGATCAATAATAAACTAACCGCAAATATTTCTATATGTACACAGGCAAAGGATTGTTTCCTTTGTCTGTATCTTGCGTCTCGCTACTCGCTTTAAACTATAGCCTAGTCCATATATATGCTACTACATCTAATAAACTGGACTGATGTTTGCGTATGGATTAGCTTTCCTTATTACCAATGGCCCTTGCCATCAGGCAAACCCACTCCGTCTTCTGAGGTACTTATAATAATCGTCCCCAGGTCAAGGAAGAGAAGTCAACATTTTAGTCACGCTGACCGGTGGAAGTGATTATACCCACTACCTCAGGGTCAGCACACAGGAAGTTTAAGAGTGATCGAAAAAAGAAATGATAACGTTTCGACCGAAAGTTCTTATCAATGGACAATCAAAAGAGGAGTTACGGAAGACAACAATCCCATAGAACAAGCAATATGTTGATGGAGTATTTTAAGAATTATGACTGGAACGCTACTATAATATCCTTTTTAATCATGGCAATCCTGACAGTGACAATAGAGATTTTATATTGTTGACAAAAGTAGACAAAAGCAAAGAAATCGAGATTACATGTTTTAACTTAGCATATACTATATGTAAAGCAAAAATAGGGCATTGTAAATGGCAAGAGAATCTACTTCAACACACCGAGTTTTATCCCGTATGGCTCGGTCTCTTTCGGCAGGTCGCCCTGTCGAAAGCGTTGCACAAAGCTCTAACTCCATAGCTCCAGCGACGACCCCTATGAGTCTCCAAGAAAATTACACCCGTGAATCGAACTACGTAGGCCGGAATCGAACACGTAACATTCGAAAAACAAGGCAGGCGGCTTAACCACTTCGCCACGGGGACTCCCGATATGTAAAGCAAGTAGTGAGTAAAGACGCTACGCTGACAAATGTACGCTATCATCGCTCGCTACGGAGGACTCCTGATATATAAAGCAAGTCGTGAGTAAAGACGCTACGCTGACAACTGTACGCTATCATTGCTCGCTCCTGGGACTCCCGATATGTAAAGCAAGTAGTGAGTAAATACGCCACGCTGACAACTATACGCTGTCATTGCTGGCTACGGGAAATAAGAGACTTATCACATAATCACCCGCGCAATCAGGGTTACAGAAAATGTAATAGTACTAACACTTGACATAATTACAATAGGTTCCTGGTAAGGGATTTGTATGAATTATGTTGTTGTTGTTGTTGTTGTTGTTGCTGCTGTTTCTGGTATTTTTGTTTTTTAGTAGTGAGTAGAAGACACTATAACACTCATTGAGACATATTGAATTAATGTGATAGCCGCCTGCTTATACACACTAATGCGTTAGATAACCTTTTCTTCCCATGACATTTCTGGGAATACATTTAAGGCTGAGTCCAACTAGCAACCCAAGTCAAATTTTAAAAATATATATAAACGCTCCTAGACGTGGATTCGAACACAGGACAATAGGGTCAACAGGCATACAGACTAGCGTCTAGGCTACCACAGATTTCATAAAGTATTTTGTTTATCTTAAATTATGTGTGTCCGGTAGCGGGAACCTGGGGTGTGAATGTGAAGTGTTAGAACTATCACATTTTGGAGGATGGAGTGCATGGAGGGATAGGTGGTCAGTCTTTCCAGCCTGTACCGGATTTAGAGAGCTAACATTGATCATTCACCCGACTGCGCTCAACCGAGTGTTCATTCATTCAGTAGCATGTCCTTTGTAGAACTTCGCTCCCATAACAACCTTCCGGAAAACTTATCAGTCATAAGCTAGGTGTCCTGCATCCGATACACCCATCACGAGATCATCTGCCACATCGTGCACCCATCTTCTCTTTGGCCTGCCTCTTCCTCTCTTCCCGGGCATATACGCCTTCTTTATTGTACTCTCCAAACTTTCATGGCATTTCAAGTGACCAAAATATTTTAGCTTTCTTTGTTTTATAGTCTGTGGTAGCCAGCTGCCAGAGTGTTACTAGGGGTTATGTTGTGTGCACCCTGACAACTTAAGAATGAACACGTCCAATAGCACAAAGAATGGCAGTTCCAAAAGCCGACCGAACGAATAAATGACTTTATTCATAGCACCATTAACTAATAATTAATTAGAACAGTTCACCAACTTACATTTCGTAATGCGTCATTACCGGGCCCTCAATCCAGCGAGCGACACGGCTCACCCAGTTTTCTGCACTTCCGTGTGTTTACAAGCCTGATGTGTACTGGCCATCGCCCTTGCTGTAACCCAGATTCTACAACACTCTAACGCTGTCCATACCGCTTGACTCGTAGGCTTTCCTCTTCACCTTTGAAACACTGTCTACATCTTCATATGATACAGCTGGTCTTGTCAATTTCCACGATGTGAACCTGGCTGTGTTTCCCGGACCAACTGCCTTCTCCACTGTCCGCCAACTGTGTTCGAACCACATCACGTGCCCTCCGTCCTGCCGCTCGATTGGCTACTATCTTTAGCCCGTTACCGGTGTCTTTCTCCTTATCGCCCTCCGTGATTATTTATCACTCTTAATGTCTCAACTATCTATGTTGCTGTTACTCAGGTCTTAAGTAATCCGACTCATGGCATATGCCCCCCGCAATTTCAAAAATGTTCTAACATTTTTGGGTTCTTCCTTATCTCTACACTTGACATGAGTCAGCTTGGTCGCACATGCCTGTCCCCTGGTCGCACATATCTGTCTACTGCCTCATGCCTTAGAGCTTGCTTCTCAGTTCTCTTTAACTTCCCTCTGTGTTACCTTGATATTCTGCTATACCTTCACACAAATTATAATGTCGGACACGAATATCCGTCTATTCCCAAATAGACCTCGTGTGGCCTCAACCCCCTTTGTGTTCGGCAAGTTGAGAACCAACCCACTATGAGTCCCAATGTCCCACCCCGGACATTCCCATAAGTTTCCTCATTTATACCTCGGTATAAGCAACTGACACCCTCCCCAGCCCTTAAGCCCTGGGTGCAGGAACGTGTGTATTGCAGACATATCAATTGCACACCTATTTTGTTTAAGCTCTTATCTTGCTTCTGAGTAGTCTATCTTCGACTGTGGACCTTCTTGGTGCGAGTATACATGATTTCTGCATTTGTCTTGTCACAGTGTGTGCGTGGTCGGCTGCCATTAGTTACTTTTTACTATGGTGTTCGCTTGTGTTCTATGGCTGTATATTCCCTTCATTTGCCTTCTGTTTATCCCTGGTGTTCTTGCTACTAACTTTCCTTTGTAGTGTTCCCAATACAATGATCCTTATGTTCATCTACTACCATGCCAAAGTTCTTCATGTTAAAATATTATATGTACAAAGTACTATCACTTGGTACTATTATCAATGGTACTACTGTCGTGTCCTCCTTTAAAGTGTCGTCCCTGGAGTGAGGAGATCCGACACCCACATTATAATATTATTTTTTTTTTCCCTCAATATTCTGGAGAATCCACCAGCTTCCGTCCAACACACTCCATCAGCCTATGGACACCTTTTCCTATCACTCTCACACTGTCGTACTATGCCCCCTTCTCATACTTCCCCAACGCAACATACTCAACAACTCTTGCTTCTAGAAATTAATAAAGATTAATTTATTAAAATAAAAGTATAACGTTTTGTATGGGAAAGGGGGGCCGTTGTAATTTTTCCCCAACAAT